>GL379989.1:90690-117443 GCA_000143925.2 Caenorhabditis brenneri
CAAAATCGCTACACGACGCCCTTCTATAATGTCTACGTCTATTAGGGTGAGTCAGCACATTTGGCGGTTCTATTCCCCAAAAAATAATCGTTCTTTGTCCATCACAAAATTACATTAAGTTGTTTTTTGTTCCCAGGGTAACAGTGGTGGCGGAAGCGTTAAGTTACGAGTACGGTTAGTCGATATGTGGTTGGAGTGGTGTCGCATGCCCTCAATGGAATCACTTATTTCACATCAGTTGGACATCATTTCGAACAGATTTGTACTCATACTGGAGTATGTTGATGGACAACAACAAGAAGGGCAAACAACACGAGAAAGATAATATCTAGTGAGAATCAAGTAATTGAATAAAATAGGAAATACATGTATTGATTGAAAGTCGAAAACAAAAACACAACAAATGACAAGAAGTTAACAAACAACAAAGAAAATGCTCAAGAAAGCTCTGGATAGTCTTCCCCATCCAACATAATCTCACTGCATGCTGGACACGTCCTCTTGACTTCAAACCACTTCCTTGCACATTCATCATGATACCTCCGCTTGCAATGCTCACATTTCAATGTTCCTTCATAAGAATCCATATCGATTGTACAAATGACACATTCTGTGTCCTCCAACTCTTCCAATGGAGACTTCAGAAGGGTCTCACAGATTCTTGGAGCATCTGATTCCATGGCGTTCTTATATGCATTCTGGAACTTCTGAGAGAAAATCGGAAGCTCAGAAGGGCATGGATCCCAATTGGATGGAAGATCAGGTTGATTCAAAAGCCATTTGATATGAGAATCCGCTGCATTCATATAGAACTCAGTTTTTCTTTCGAAAAGCTTTACCTCAGTTTTGCAATGAGCTGCGTACCCATATCTGGTGATTTCTTGCAGAGTTCATTAGCAACTTCTTGAATTTTCTGAATTGGATCCTCGCTTTTCAAAGTGTGTCTGGCAGAGAGCATGGTGAAAAGAGCATCTTTGACGGTTTCAGTCAATTCAATTGCTGGAGGAGTAGGCTCTGAGTGAACATTTCGGATGTTGATGGCTTCACGAAGCGGAGTTTTCTGTAAATAATTGATTAGAAAATTGAAAATAATATATCTAAACTCACTCTTCAAGCTCCTGATCTCGTTTTCATTCTCTTTATTCTCTTGTTGTATGACTTCTTTCTCAGCCTCCAAGACCTCAATTACAGTGTTTTTCTTCTGAATTTCTTTCTCTTTCTTTTGCAATTTCTTCCTCAACATCTCGATGATCTCCTTCTGCTCCACGTTTTCTCTCTCCACCAGTGCCAGTTCCTTCTTCAAATGTTTTCAATCGATTTTTGCGAGTCTTAATTTCTCATTGGTCGCTCTGCTGTATTCACTGGATCTGATACATTTCGGGCAGGAGCTGGACTCTTTTTTGGATTTGTTCTGGTTGCTTCTTCGACTTCTTGTTGGATTTCTTATTGGTTTTTGAGACGGTAGATGTTTCAGTTGATACAGAAGTTGGTTCCACAGGAGATGTAACGTCTTCAGAAGATGTGTCGATTGTGGAGGAGGCTTCTTTGGATGATTCAGAAGATGTTAACGGAGTAGTTTGATTGGATGACGTTACAGTTGGAGATAAAGAAAAAATTTCAGTGAAAATCCCCTCCAAACACTTTCTTTGACAATCAAAAGTCGCATTAGACATGTTATCATCATTCAGTTTCTTTGATGTTTCATCCATAGATGAATAAACACCTCCTGCAAATTCTTGAATGTTTGGGAAGACTCTCTGAAGACCCAAGTACTTTAATTCGTTCTTCAAATCCTGGACTCTGAATCCACGTCTACCAACTTTTCGGATTTCTTTCGGTGGGTTATGAATGCACTGATTCTTAAAATGAGTATTGAAGAAAGATGTCCATTGATCCATAATATTCTCAATTCCAGATAGATCGATAAAAATCGAATCTTTCATCTTTGTCTGACTTGTGTAGAGAAACCCTACAACCAGCTTCATCTGATCAATAGTAATCACTTGGAATACTTTGTCATCTATAACCATTCTGAACAGAAGAGCTTTCATAAAATCATTATGAAGAAAACAAAACCCTCCGTTTGAAAGTGGAATCTTAATATCAGAATCTGTAATAGAAATCTTCACAAATTCAGCGTTTCTCATATCGATTTTCCCAGAGAGATACCTGAAGTTCCAAGTTGCAACAGAGCTCAATTCAATTGCATCTTTTTCCAAAGTTGATACATCTAGTCTCTGCTCCTTCAGGTTTTCCAATAACTCATGAGCCAGCGCCACATAGTTATTTTCGATGGAGAACAGACGGATCACAGGAGTAGAGGTGTATTTCGAATTCTTTGGAAGAAAGAATGCAATGTGGAAGAACTGGAACCTGGAGAGAATGAAATAAAGAGTTTGATACGACCCGATATACATTATTCGATCCTTTTTGGCAGGAAATGATTGGAAGAGTGGTGCCAGAAGGTCTGAGATTTCTTCAATGGTACATTGAATCCTATTTTCTCTTAGCATCATGATCCACTCCTTGGTGAGCATATGTTCATCAATCGACTCAGAGTCCATGTCAATAGTCTTTTGTTCGATTGTTAGCACGGTTGTCAGAAGAGATTTCTTGACTTTCTCCATCATCTCCTCTGGATACTCAATAATTTCAGTGCGATTTCCAAGCTCCGATTCCAATTTTTCCAAATGAAAAACCACTGTAGTTTTCACCAATTTCGACGGGAAACTATAGAATCGTGTCATAATGAGCTGATAGAGAATGGAGAGAATATCAGTTTTGTACAAGAATTTCTTGTTTTGCAAGCTTTTATAAGTGAGTACGTCCTTCTGAAAGAATGACAATTGAATTGATTTTTGAAAACCTGTAATAAAGGTGCAGTTTCAATAAACAGTTTGAAGAAACCTCTATTTTGTGTATTACTAATTGGAAATTTATAAAACTAACCTTACATTTATCCAGGACGGAAACTCGTTGACTTGCTTGTTGGGCAGACATTGTCAATTGAAGATAGTTGGAGGTGACCTGAAAGTAGTTGTTTTAACCTTAAAAGGTCTTTTAGAAGAATACATATGAAGCGCGCAAGAAGATTGATGAGTGGTTAAAAGTACAGAAGGAATGAGAGGAATGACTGACCAACTGACCGATCCTCAATGTGGAGTCAAAGTTTTCCAAGGGTTGACCCAAGGGTATGATCAATTGGTTCAGATATCAATGCAGTACTGAGAAACTGTTAAATTGGTATTTTTGATAGAGCAAAGCTTCAGAATGAAGAATTTTGGATGAAATCTAAGGGAGTCAAGCAGAAAACCAAAAAAAACAGACTAATTGATGGATTCAAACCAACCGTCATGTCCCCTTGGATCTATCCCTATGTATCCTGGACGCGACATATCCTGGACGGGACATAGGGTATAAAAAAATGTCGCTTCCAAAATTATCCTTTTTGAGAAGCAATGATTGAAGAGAAAACAATTTATAATCATATTTTGTTTGATCACATCTCACAAATTCAAATGAATTTTACTTCTATTATTATCAAGGAATACCTGAAAATGACTAATGTTGATGAGATGATCTAGAAAATTGAATGGAGCACGTAAAAAGAAAATTGAGGAAGAAAGGAAAAAAGAATGCAACCAACTGAAAAAAGAATATAAGGACTGACTACCCTTAGATGGTGTAAGACGGGGGTCCATGTAGAGGCTCGTCATTCCCATCGTTGATTCTTGGGTAAGATCATAAACGTTATTAGGTCAACAGGACAATATTAACTAACTAATCCTTCTTTTATTACTTCCTTTACTCTTTCTCTCATTCATTCAAATTTACCTTCTCGTTTTATGATTTACAACTCTGGCATCTGCCTGCACAGGACAATATTGACTCCCCATCCAGAGGGGTATATAAGGGGGGAGAATAATCTGATTCCTTCATTCGCCTCATTCACTCATCTCCTCATTTGGTGACCCACTCTTTCAACTCTCTTATTTTCAACTACCATGCCTTGCCCAGTCCATTCATCCCGTCCATTTGTTCTCTACGAGTCTTTGGATTCAATCTGTTTCAGTAATTCCGCTCAGGTGGAACTTCTGAAGGAACAGAGAAGAATTCAGAGTCTTGAAGCGTTCTTGGCGGAGGACGCAATCTCACTTTTGACTACCAAGGAACATCTCAAACTTCCCAATGAACTCGTTGGCTCCTTGTTCGCGGAAGAGGAAAAATCGATCAATAAATGGAAGTGTTTCGGAAAGACTGCCCCTGAGAAGAATCCCCTCAAACGCCAACACAACAAGAGGAACCCAACTGATGCACCTGCCTCCAAAGTACCTGCACCATCCGGATTCAACGTGAATGCTCCAGTATTTGTACCAAGGACAACCAGCGGATCCTCCACACCAACATCCCCCAATTGCTGTGGGTCACCGTCTCCAACTCCCTCATCCGGTGCGTTCTCATTCAATCTTGGCGTCGTCAATGCTCCAAAATCTGGAATTCAAACTAGAAGACAAGAACTCAATGGTGACTCCTTCATGATTGTTCCATCCGATGATGTTGTTCCACCGAGAAGAATCAAGATGTTCACTCCCGAAGAAGTAGAAAAACAGAGACAACTTGTTGAAGAATTCAAACGTAATGTTTTCAAAGACTTTTAATTTCCTGTGTTTGTTTTTATTTTGTACATTATTTATCAACTGTTCCTAATAACTTCTTTCCATCAATAAATCATAATAATTCTTAAATGTTTTCATCGTCTAACAGAAACAGGAAATGAGTAGTAGTCCTCCTTACAAACATTCTAAACTTCCTTTCGGTAACTCTCGTTATTCCACATCGGTTGTCTGTTGTCTACTAAAAAAAGTTAAGCAAAAGTTTTCAAACATTACACTTGTTGGTCACTCTTTGATAGCTTTTAAGGCAACCTGCTCTGAACATATACGTAATAATAGACACACCACGTTGTTTTTCTTTGCACTCTTCAATTTCTTGTTGTCCCCTCGGGGACTGGGCCGAGCCCGGCAGCAGTGCAACGCCAGGACGACCCTTGGAAAGTCGGAGCAAGCCCCGAGTCTTTCCTAGTTTCCAAAAATCATATAACCTTTATTACACTCATTCGAGTGTATACCGTAGGTTAATACGATAAGAACAGATACTACACTTTGATCTTAGCTAATAAGCCGAAGAAGCGATACTGGAATTGACGAGGGGTCGCCTCTTATGTAAACGCTTGTACGGACAAAAAGCGGGTTCGCGATAAACGCCGAATGAGAGGTTCAGACAAGCATAGAATGGTCGACAAGGCTACCTCTTCCCAACGACGCTCCGAACTAACGCACTGCACGTAATTTAGCACAAACTGAGATATATTCGAAATATGCAGGGTCTTCGGATAATTATCGCTGTTATTGACTTTTTCATGTTGTTTCAATTCATTTTTGATTTTAAGTATTGAAAAGTATGTTTTAAACCTTGATTATGCTGTAATCATCTTCATTTTCTCAACAATTGTGTATTTCATGCCCAAAATCCTATAAATTTTAGAAATTAACCGGAAAAATGGCCGATGACGAGCTTGAAACCTACAGACTGTGGAGAATCCGTAAAACGGTTCTACAGGTGAGTCATTTTTGTGTGAATTCATATAAAAAACAAATATTTCAGATGGTTCACGATCGTGGATATCTCGTCGCTCAAGAAGAATTGGATCAGCCACTGGAACACTTCAAAGAGACATTTGGAGATCGTCCATCTGAAAAGAAACCAGCTCGTGCCGATTTGACAATTTTGGTGGCTCACAACGATGATCCAGCTGATCAGATGTTCGTTTTCTTCCCAGATGACACCAAAATCGGAATTAAAACTATCAAAGCGATTTGCCAACAAATGCAAGAACAAAATATCTCTCGTGCCATTATAGTTGTTCAAACTGGAATGACTCCAAGTGCCAAGCAATCCATCGGAGATATGGCACCGAAATACATGTTGGAGCACTTCTTGGAGGCTGAATTGATGGTCAACATCACTGAACACGAATTGGTTCCAGAGCATGTCGTGATGACTTCTGAAGAGAAAGCCGAGCTTCTTGCCAGATAGTAAGTTTTTATAAGTTCATGAGTTTCTTCCTAATCGAAAATGTTTGTAGCAAGCTGAAGGACTCCCAATTGCCACGTATTCAACAATGCGATCCAGTCGCCCGTTACTTCGGTCTTCGTCGTGGTCAAGTCGTCAAAATCATTCGTCCATCTGAAACCGCTGGAAGATACATCACCTATCGTCTCGTCGTCTAATTCCTCCTCTTCCCTCTTCTGATCTTTTTTTCTGAAATCCAACATCCGTTCTTCTTTTGTTTTATACCAATTTATTCACTTTTGTGTCGTTGTTACTTTTGTGTTTCAAATGAATTTATCTAACTTTAGACCTTTCAACTGTTTTTTTTTTTGCTTGAACTGGACTTACCCGTAATTATTATTTTAGACTCATTTCTTCTTATTTTCTAGCCCAACCAAAGTTTCAGAATCATAAAATGAGCACAGACGACGTTGAGGCAGCGCGAAAGAAATATGAAGAACGACGAAGGAAAATTCAGGAGGAAGAGATGAAAGAGCGACGAGACGGAATGAATTTGTCATCTGGAGAGGAAGATGAAGACGTTGACGATATGTTCCTGACAGCATTACAGAGGAAACGGGAAAAAGTACACAGAAGAGCCCTTCTGAAACAGGTTCTAGCTCCAACAATGAATCAAAAAGAGGAGATTGAGAGGAAACGAAGAAAGAAAGAAGAGGAGAAACGATCGGAAGAGGCAGCGAAGACACTTTTAGAGAAACATGCAGAGATTATGGAGACACAAGGAGGTAGGTTAGGGGGACTGGCATATCAAAATGTAGGTGAATTCTACACGTTCAAAAACTTTGGATCACCGTTTTATCAACATAAGTTGAACGGGATCGGCTCGAGTGTCCGGTCCCGTGCCGCCGATCTTGATCTCGCGGTGATGCACAGTTTCCAGACGCGTAAAACTCACCATCATATACATTTTTTGTACATATGCGCACACCATTTTGTTGCCCCGACAGCTCATCGATGCGGATAAATACCTAAATGAATTCATTCATTCAAATCTCTCATATTTTTCAGTAATCGATGAATCGGAACGTCAACTCCGTGAAGAAGAAGAACTTCTTGACAAAGTAACACGTGGCGGTGGACTTCTCGCAGTAACAGAACTCGTAAAAGGAGAGAAATACGAAGAACCAATTGTCACAGCATGGCGTCCACCAGGTCATATCCGTCGTCAAACCCAAACCGACTATGAAAATCAGCGAAAACGACTTGGAATCAGTTGTGAAGGAGACTCAATTCCCCCACCAATCGGGAGTTTTCTAGAGATGAAATTTCCAAAGGAACTTCTCGAATTCTTGCAAAAACAGAAGGGAATTGTGACTCCGACAGCGATTCAAATTCAGGGAATTCCTGTGGCGTAAGTCTTCGTAAAAAAGGAAAAAATATTATATTTTGAATTCAGATTATCGGGTCGTGACATGATTGGAATCGCTTCGACAGGTTCCGGAAAGACAATGACATTTGTGTTGCCGTTGATAATGTTCTGTTTGGAACAGGAGATGAAATTGCATTTCACGAGAAATGAGGGACCATTCGGATTGATTATTGTGCCATCCGTATGTTTCAAAAGATGAATAAATTCTAAAATTGACTGTTTATAGAGAGAATTGGCTCGTCAAATCTACGATTTGATCATTGAAATGTCGGAGGCAATAGCCAAAGTTGGGCTACCTGAGTTGAGAGCCGGATTATGTATTGGTGGAGTTCCAATAGGAGAGCAAGCAAAAGAATTCAGACTGTGAGTTAAAAAAATTTACTTATTTTCGTAAAAGTGTGTTTGTTCAATTCACTTGTCGTTATTATGATGCCATAGTATCAAGTTCATGAAATGATTCCTAATTTCAGAGGAATACACATAGTGGTGGCCACTCCCGGAAGATTGTCTGATATGCTTACAAAGAAGATTATTAATTTGGAGGTAAGGAAGTCTCAGATTTTAGAAATCGCATTCAACGCTCCTATAGCGCTCGGTGAAGAATAAATTGTGTATTTTCTGAGAATCACATCGGAGAAAATGGAAAAACACGTTGCGACGTGAAGTGTCGCAGAAATATTTGCTGCGCTCGTCTCATTCCCCTCAGTGTTCCTCTACCGCACTTCAACCAGAATTATTTCCATAAAAACCCCTATTTCAGATCTGCCGCTACCTTGTTCTCGACGAAGCCGATCGAATGCTTGACATGGGTTTCGAAGATGAAATAAAATCAATTTTCTACTTCTTCAAAGCCCAACGACAGACACTTCTCTTCTCAGCAACAATGCCAAAAAAGATTCAATTCTTTGCGAAATCCGCTCTTGTCAAACCAATTGTAAGTGCTTTTAATTCTAATTGTTCTCACTAAATTTTTTATATTCAGGTTGTGAATGTTGGACGTGCTGGAGCTGCTTCTCTGAATGTTCTTCAAGAATTAGAATTCGTTCGATCTGAAAATAAGTTGGTTCGAGTACTGGAATGCCTTCAAAAAACGTCTCCAAAAGTGTTAATTTTCGCTGAAAAGAAGGTGGATGTCGACAATATTTATGAGTATTTGCTGGTGAAAGGAGTCGAAGTTGCATCAATTCACGGAGGAAAAGATCAAAGTGATCGACACGCTGGAATTGAAGCATTCCGAAAGAATGAGAAAGATGTTCTCGTGGCAACTGATGTCGCATCGAAAGGATTGGATTTCCAAGGAATTGAACATGTTATTAACTTTGATATGCCTGAAGACATTGAGAATTATGTCCATCGAATCGGTCGTACTGGTCGTTCTGGTAAACGAGGCCTCGCCAC
Organism: Caenorhabditis brenneri; assembly: GCA_000143925.2. Classification (NCBI taxonomy): domain Eukaryota; kingdom Metazoa; phylum Nematoda; class Chromadorea; order Rhabditida; family Rhabditidae; genus Caenorhabditis; species Caenorhabditis brenneri. The sequence continues at coordinate 99,590 of GL379989.1, forward strand.
GACATTCATCAATAAGAAATCTGAAATGTCTGTTCTGTCGGATTTGAAACAGTTGCTGGTGGAAGCCGGACAAGAACTTCCAGAATTCCTCAGAAGTTTGGCTGGAGAAGAGGAGGGAACTGCACCAGCTGGAACTCATGCCGACAAGGGATGTGCCTACTGTTCGGGTCTTGGTCATCGTATCACAGATTGTCCGAAACTCGCCGGAATCGGAAACAAAACGACACAGGCGTTGGCGAGAGGTGGTGGCGACGATGGTGGATTCTAATATTTCTTTTGGTGAAAAACATGTGTATCTCATTTTCCCTTCTTGTTCTGGTTTTTACTTATTTTTTCAATTGTAAAATACATTTTTAATTTATTCTTTACTCTTGCAGAAACTCGTTGTTTTAGTACAACATTCAGGCTTATATATCGACAGCAGCATCCTCCGTCAATGTATCCGCCTCGTCGGTGTCCTCGTCGACATCTTCATCGTCGTCAACATCACCGAACTATCGTCCCTCTCGAACATTGGGAGGAGCATTCGAAGATCAATTCGAAGCAATGGATGATTTGAATTGTGCCAATATGACACCATTGGTTCCAATGAAAATGCATCCACAACCATTGAAAAGGAAGATTGCGATGATGAATGGACCAGCGAAATACGTTCAAAGAACCTATGCAGCTCCAATCATTACATCCAATCAATACCAGAAAGTGCATCCGATGCAACAACATTTCCAACAGAAAGTCCAGTATATGACAATGGAGAGACCGGTTAAGTATGAAGTGGTGAGTTCAAATTGATTCGTTTGTTTTCATTTCAATTAACTGTATTTTCAGATGACTGATTACATCAAAGTCGAGGAAGAGTCAACTCTCCGTCTTCCGAATTCTTTCACCACTTCGGCTCCACGTCTTCAAACACAACTGAATGTCTCTTCTCGTTCCGTTCGCCCAATCACCGTTCAATATCCACCAAACAAAAAACTCAAGAATCAAATGCTCTAAAGTTGTTCCTCATTTTAATAATCTGTTTCTCTTTCCCTCTCTAATTGTCTCGGTCCATAACAGACCCGGTAATTCAAACCATTTATCACACTGTAGTCTCTTGTTTTCTCCTTCCCTCCCTTCCTAATTAGAGTTGACCTCTGTGCTCCTTCCTTTCCATTCTTTTTAATCTGTATTTATCAAAAACAAAAAGAATATATATGTAACTTATCGCCTAGTTATCTTTTTTCCACCCAAATAATTCTATTGCCTGCTTGTCCTTTCCCAAAATAGTCGTCGCCCATCTGAGATATCCCATTGAAAAAGTCTAATCATTCAATCCTGTCATCTTCTTCAAATATATATAATTTGTCGAAATTACTCTAATACTCCTGAATTTTCCATGTTTACCCGGGTTTTGCATTATCCTTTTTTCCCATTTTCCGGAGTTTTTCCAATATTTTTTGATTGTTGAGTTTTACCCCATTTTTCTTGTTTTCATTTCCTTTCTTCTATCCTTTTTCCTCTGTTATCCTCCCAAAATAATCAAACAGAATCCAATCACTTTCCCCTTCAGAGCCTCCCTCCCCACTCAAACCATTTTTCCCCTAAAGTATTGACAATACAGTACCACACTTCCCCATGTTTAGTCTAATCAATAATAGCAAATAAAGAAAAGCGAAATAAAGTTTTGGCTTTGGTAATTGTTGATGTTCTCATATAATAAACTAAAACATAAAGCTGAATGCCACGTTTAGCTGACCATTAGTAACATTGACAGCGCTTCACGGAAAAATGAACCAAAAAATCAATATTGAGTGCCTAAAAATACTGTTCACTGTTCCAAATAGAACATACAACTGGTTGTTCCTCTCAAGTAACTATTCTTCTCTAATTCAAAACTAATTTTATAAATGTTTTATTCGAATCAAGCAATAAATCTTTCATTTGTTTTATCGTCTAGGCTCTTCTACGAGTGCTACGAACCACTGGAGCTCTGCTCTTCTTTTCCGATGGTCCCTGACTACGGCTACGGCTACGGCTAGTCTTCAGAGACTTGGTTGACTTGGTACTTCTTGCCGCACGTCCTCTACGAACCACCTTCTTCTTCTGGGAAGCAGAACTACGAGAGCCAGAGCTGGAGTGAGAATGGGATGATGAAGAGCGAGTGGCACTTCTCGAGGCACTTCTGGAGCGACTGGAGCGATGTGAAGAGCGAGATCTTCCAGTTTTTCCGTAGACGGATCCACGGGAAGAGGAGCGACGGCTCGATCTGCTGCGGGAACTTCTCATCACCGAACGACGGGAGGAAGAGCGTTGGGAGGAGGCGCTGAAAAAATGGAAAATTCTGGAACTTCTATGGATTCTGAAGAATCTTACCTTGGAGACCTGGCAGTGTAAAGAGAGACGGCACTACTCTCCCGAGTGGAGCTGCGTCCACGACGATGGCTATCACGAGAAGATGAACGGGATCGGGAACGGGAGCGCTCCATGATCGGATTCAACTTCGGTTGGAATCGTCCCTTGACACTGCGTAAACGAGGCGATTTCATGTTGTTAAACTGATTTTCAGTGAAAGACTCGAGAATTTATATGCAATTCGGTGGGAGATGACCTTTCGAGATAAGGGGTTACTTGATAAATTTAATTTAATCAATAAATTCGAAACAATAATCAAAGATTAGAAAAGAATGGACTTGGGATTTTCAACGTGATCTTTTCTACTCTCCTAAACAAAAAACATTGTATTCTCAACGAAGAAACATTAGTTCTTACTCTGCAATAAACGATGAGGTGGCTTCGAATTGTCACAATTCTACAACTAATCGCTCTTTTGGAAACCAAAAAATTGACTGAAGAAGAGAATGATGAACGACTTGAACAGTGTGGAAGCATGGCCAAAAGTTGGTGGTTTTGGATATTTTGTTTTCGGAGAATTAGCAGCAATTTTATACTTGTTTTAGCGAAATTTTATACATATTTTAGTTGAAACATGTTATTTTTGATTCGAAAAGAGCAATGTTTTCAGTTTCTTTAATGTACGACTCGAGGTTAAACATCTAAGATTCACTTTTTTTTTGTTATATACCTGCAATTGGGTTTAACATGAAACTTTATGTACATCAAGATGATAGAGTGCTACCTAGTTATCGTTCAAATGGCCCGAGAGTTATCTGTTCGCCACCAAAGACCCAAAAATCGTCAGCAACTTCCAGAACATTCCCATTTTTAGATAAAGTATTTCAAGGAGCAGAAGTGGATAAAGGTGTTGCTCCATGGGCAGTTCTCGTTTACACTTCTCCATCAGGCATGTGTACGGGAACCCTTATCTCACCTCGTCATGTTATATCGGCGACTCATTGTTCAGCAGAAGAAGGAGAGACTGGATGGAAGGGGACTAAAGTGAATTATCCATTTAATAGGGATAAATGTTCAGAGGATGAGTGAGTATTCAATGATAATGGAGTATATTCGAAAGGCTTTTCTTTCAGTCATTTCATCGTGACTGAAGTAATGGGAAGTAAAGTTTCCGTGTATGATCAGAGTGACACTTTTATCGGAAGAGCGAAATTTGTTAGTTTTTCTTTTCTTCACAAAATATCCATTTGATTCAGCTGTTCATGTTCCAATTCTGCCGAGTCATCACAGATAAAAACGCGTTTCAAGAGCAATGGCCAGACGATTTTATGATTGTTGAGTTGTCAGAAGACGTCGAATACACGTATCTTCAACCGGCTTGTGTAGCCAGTAAGAAGAGCTTATTGGGAGTTTTCTGAGAAAAAAGATATGTTTTCAGGAGATATTGAAGACAATGCAGCAGGGAAGAATCTCATGTTTTATGGATATGGAGATAATCGTTCGTTTTTGGAATCTGTGTAATTTTTGATGTTTTTGAATTTCAGCTCCAAAACATCTGAACGCGAGTCTTCCGGATCCATCAGGGAAGAGGAAGAAGCCGGTGTTAAGAAAGGAGGAGATTCAGGTAATGCAAATCTCTGATTGTATCTGAAAGCCCCGAAATCTGAAATTACACATTTTGAGGTTCTAAAAACCAACAAAGAAGGAACAACGGATCGAATTGATGATCGGATTTTCAAAGCGAGAAGTGTTTCTGAAAATTCAGTAACCTGCCCAGTAAGTGAAAATTCAAGAGATCCTTCTCAAGGTGCAGGGCGTAAAACGAAAAATAATTTTCACAATTCTAAAGATTGAAACAGAGGCTGCTCAATAGCGTTCAATTTCTCACTTCTATGAACTAAATCACATGTATAAAATTTGAAATTTGACTTTCCTGCTCAGTTTTTCTGAAAAATCTTGAAATTAACTTGGTTTACTGCGAAAATTCTGTTGTAGAATTCTTCAAGTGCTTCAATTGCAAGTGCTATCCACGCCATCAGTTTTGCTTCAAAATTTATAAGGTTATAAAATTTGGATAGCTAGAGTGTTACTGAACAATTTGCCGAGACGAAATCTTCAAAATTATTCCAACCCGATTTTTCGTGGCTGAAAAACCGTTTTACCATAAACTTTATCGTTTTGCGCCCTGCACCTTTAAACAAATTACTGTAGCTTGTCCGCGATCTCGTAACACGCAAGCCGTGATTGTGTCAGTAACAGTTGGCCGATTTTGGAGCGCTGGGGTGGCGTGGCACAGAATTTCCTGAAAAAACTAGAAAAGATTTGAAATAGAATCGTTCATTTGTTGGCAGTAGTTTCAGATGATGGTCACAGATTTGTTTGTTGTTGTTTCACAGATTTAGAAAAAAAAACACAGTTTGAATCACAAAGAGATCGAAATCACAGAAATTGAACACAGAAAAAATGTAATTTTTGGAGGGATAAATAATAATATTTTGGGGGCATAAATACACGTAAATATTACGAAAATAAATGAAAACTTATGAGATACATTAGTTGAAAATGGGTCATAGATGGATGGTTTTTAAGTCTCAAAAATAAAAAAAAGAAATTGATATTTGGATGGGGAGGAGGGAATTTAAAAGCATTTTGAGACTTGTTTCTGACCCGGCGGTTTTTGTGGTGCAACAACTTTGAAATTCGTTGTGAAATGAAGGAAAAAGAGGCAAGGAGGAGGAGGAAGAATAAATAGGTGATAAATATATATACATATATGAAAAAAGAATAGTTAGAAATGACCTAAATTGGGAGAAATGAACGATGATTTCATGGCCATGGCCAATAGGGTTTTGTCAGCATCACTTGTTTATTTCGTTGAGTTTTTGTGTGATCCTCATCTGAAGTTAGACTTCGGCGGCGGTGTTTGTGACGGATGTGATGCTGAAAATATAAAGTGTTTGGGAGAGAATTCGAAGAACCGTTTTGAATTCAGAATTCTATTCTGGCCACAAATCGAAGAAAGAAGAGTTCACGCATTAAGGTCTATGCCCTTCACACTGCTTGCAGCTGTTCAAGACATGGCGCAGTGGTTAACGTTGTTTTTTTTTCGAATTTTTGACGCGGGTTCTATTCCGGCGGACATCAAATCATTTGGTTTTTTTTTCGTTTCAATTTCGAGAATGCTGAACGAAAAACATTTTTCGAGAATGCATTCAAGAAAAATTCGTGAATGATCTCCGGCGCTTCCGTAAGACTAGAACGCCGGAAATTTCGGAAAAATTTTACTGGTTTCGTTAAAAAAATTCATTATCTCTCGATTTTCACTGTTTCAAAGGAAATATGGGATTCTATAGTTCCAGACCCCGTTTTTTTCTTAGAATTTCTTTTGCATTAAAAAAAGCCATCACTTTCGTATCTCTATAATTAGCAATCATCATCCCGGAAGCTTCTTCATTCTTGTGACATATACGGTTTGTGTACGTGTCTGTGTTGTTTTTATTTGTCTCTCTCTTTCCTTAAAAATCGAATTGAAAGTGAAAATATTCCCTTTCCTTTTCCCTTATTCTCGAATGAATTCATTCCAGAAACACACTCTAGCCTAACCCACGTCATCAAGTTTCTCCGCCAAATCCTGACCCCTTTTTGTGTGGAAAACGATCTTTTCTTTGACAGTTTTCTCTCTTTTTCGTTTTTTCGAGATTTTTGCTGTTTTCCCGAGAATCCAGAGAATGGATTCACGTGATCCAATGATGGAGATAACTAACCTTATGATGATGATGATGTGCATGAGGTTTCTCAATTTCAAAACCATCTTCCACTGTCATTATGGCTTCTGAAGACACTGGATAGGCTTCTATTGAACTGATAATTAGGAGAATCAGGATGAGGTGACAGCTGAAAAAAAATGAATTTTGGGATTAAAATTGAGGTAAATCTGGAGAAATGGGAGGGAGGCTAGGGGAGAAAGTGGGACATGAAGATCCTTGAGACCTTGAAAAGGAAGAGATAACGGAGAGAAAGTTTCGGGAGAAAAGGTTAGAGATATTGAATGTCTAGACAGTAAAAATGGATAAGGATCGAGGGAAAGAGAGATTTTGAAATTTCTACTGTTCATTTGAGAATACATTTTGCGAAAAAAACAAAAAAAATCCCAAAGTTTGACACACATGAGATTCTGCTTCAAAAAGTATGCTTCCATTGAAAATTTTTTTTCGGGAGTTCAGATTCAATCTCGACTTCAATTTAAAATCCGTTTTGCCCATAATACTTAAACAAAAAGAATCAAAGAACGAAACCTGGGAACATTGAGATCAAAAAAAGTTCCCGATTCTCGACAGGCTAACATCAGGCCCAGAAGGTACTTTTTGACTACTAGGTCACCGTTGAATTTTTGGGGGGTAAACTTGAAAATCAAATTAGTCAAACGATTCTAACTTTGGGTTTAGAATTATAATATTGACTCTAAACACTTCTAGTAGAGATGCTCCTCGATGCAGAACGCCGTAAAGAGGCCTGCGCGTACTGTACGTTCAGAGCACCATATCTCGATTGTCTTTGACAATATCGAAAAATAGTTAACTAGAGAACTGTTCATCAATACATTTTACACATTTCATCAGTTGAAATTTTTTTGAAAGCTCCTAAGGCAACTGAGATATCCTCCTTCCAAAAATCTGTTTCTCTCTCTTTAAACCTTCACGCCTTACTGTATGTTCCAAGCGGGATATCTGGATTGTCTTTAGAGTTATCAGAAAGCTTTCAATTAATAAAATGTGAGAAATGTATTGGTAAACAATTCTTTAGTTGACCACTTTTTGAAATTCTCAAAACCAACCGAGATATGCTGCTCCGAACATTTGACAATGGTTGAGTGGACCTAAGGTACCTAGATATTCCCAGAGCCATTCTATTAGAGGTCTCACGAAACATACAAATAAAAAATCAAACTCACCAGTCAAACTTGAAATAATGCATCCTTTATTCGTTTTTTGTGGATATAGTAGATCTTCGTTTCTCTTTTCGGGAAGGAAGGAATGAATGACTGTTCTTCCCGTCCGAATGTTGCGATATTCGGAAAAGGTCAGATAGTGAATTTGACCTGCAAAAAAACAAACGAATTCTAGGTCATCCAGATTAATTCAGGAAAAGAAATGAAGGGATTACTGTAATGAAATCTGTGAAAAAAGTAAAAATCTCATAAATTATATGATAAGTGAAAAGAGAGAGAAACTATTCGAATGAAAAGTGAAAGGGAGGGAGAGAAAGGGGGGAAAAGCGTGCGAAATGTGGGCGGAGCTTAAGGAATTGGTGAGAGAGTGTTCGACGTGAAGAGGGGTTAGAGAATAAGCTCCGCCCACTTTTGCAAAATGGGACGACTGGTTCGAAAACAAGTAATTAGCAAAGATTTCAATTTTTTAGAATCACAAAAAAAATTAATTTTTGTTTATTTTTCGAATCGAAAAGTATGATAGGAATTCATTTGGCAAAGGAGGTGGATCCAGAATCATGATTCAATTCAGTCAGTCTCTCAAGTATTTAGTATTAAAAGGGATAAGTAAGTGTGACACGAAAACACTTGCAGTCCGGAAACAAAAAGTAAAAGTTTGCACTCTCTCTCTCCTCAAAATAAAATACAAAAAATGAGGGAGATAAGGCTTGTCAAAGTGAAAGGACATAATGATAAACGGAGGGAACTGAAACTTGTCTCTAATCTACAGTTTTCTCTTTTTTTTTGAGGGAATAAAAAACCAGAAAATGGAATATCGAAGAGGGTGGAGGAAGGGGGAGGATTGAACCCGTTGATGATTTATTATTTTGTGATTTGAAGGAGAGGACTTTTACACGGTGATTAGTTATCAAGGTGTCAGATTTTTTTGGAGGGTCTTGTACCTTTAAGAATTATTGTTTTAGAGTTTTGATAGGTACAATTTCTTTTTCAAAAGAGGAAAGAGGGTCAAAAAATGTTAGCTCTGAAAATCTGGCGTGTTTGAAATCGGTTAGCCTGGCAGTTCACCAAATGCGCTACCAGTTGTGCTACGCTTCGGCTCTTTCAGTCCTAAACACCCAGGGTTTTTGATCACTCCCTTGAGAAACTTCTTTTTTTTAGCCAAAAATTCTCTAAATCCATGATAGCTCTCTTTTTTTCTCCAAATCCTCTAATAAAACGGCATCGTCTCAAAAACTTTCGGAAACTCTCTTCTTTCTAAATATTTTTTTTCGTAGAAGTCTAGATTTGAGAAAAATTGAACTGTGAGTATCAAAAAAATTGTTTTTTTCCCAAATATAACTGCCGTTTAGTTCTCAAAACCTAGACGAAATTCAACTTTTATACTTTCAAAAAATAATTGAAGGTCAACATTTTTTTCTTCTAGCATTCCAAGTTATTTGGTTTATTTGCTGATTTTTCAAGAATTTGTTTGTGGGTGGGAGTAGTTCTAAATTGGGGTTACGGTACTTAAATTTTTCGACTTTTTGAGTTCCTGTATCAATTACAGTAACCCAAAGTAGATCAAATTACTCTCCCATGAAATGAGTAACACCTTTTTGATCTTTACTTCCAGGTTTTATTATATTTTTCTTTCTGGTTCATAATTTATTATGTTTCATTCATGTGCCAATTTGCGCTCCGTAATTGAATTTCAGACCGAGAGGACTAGAATAACAAAACATCATTCGAAATGAGATCTTACTGGAGCTCAAAATTTCTCATTAGAGCGATTTTACACTATAGCCATAGCATGAAAAGATAAGCCTCTCCCCTCTTTGTTCTGGTTAGTTATCATTGGATTGACCCCGAACTTCATTCGGGAAGTGGAATTGAAAGTGATATGGGAAGAAAGAGAGAGAGAGAGAGAGAGAGAGAGAGAGAGAAAAGAGAAGAAGAAGGAGGGGATCCAAATACATATAAATACATAATCAAGTTCGAGAAAGAGAGAACAGGATGGAAGAAGGGTTTTTACTATAAATTCACTATACATCTTCTCCTCCTCCTCCTCAATCATCGTTATCATCAGCATCCAATTCGAAAACCGATTCGAAAACGAAAATGAGAAGAAACGATTATTCTCGTTCCCTTTTCTCCAATGAAGAATGATATTGGGAGAGAAAACGATTGTTCGCTTTCCCGAAGAGAAGCTTCTGTCTTTTGCAAGAAACGATGAAAGAGGCGGAACGCCAATTTGAAGGAAAAAAGTTCAAATATTTAGGGAATCCCTTTTCGTATGTTGCATGTCTATTCTTGGAAAGAAGGTTGAAGTAAGCAGCAACCTTTATGCCCTTCATATCTCCAGTAGCTGTCCAAACCATGGCGCAGTGGCTAACACTGTTGTTTTTCACTTTTCAGACTCGAGTTCGATTCCGGCAGGCGCCAATTCTTTTTTTTTTCGAGCTGGAATCTTGACATCACGAAGAGACGCAGAGAAAAAAGAGCGTTTGGCTTCTCTCTGCTATAGAAAAGCTGTAAGAATGATGAGATCACAAAGTTTGAGATCTTAGAGTGAGGTGGCAAATTACAAAAGTGATCTATGCCCAAATTGGAAAATTGGATTTAGGAGAGAGAGGGAGAGAGCCCAGAGAAGCTAGAAAGTCTGCCTTCTCTAGAATGTCTCAAATCTGGAATTGAAGTTTGAGCAAGAGAGATGGGAAATCTAGGCGCAGAGAGATGAGACTGTTTAGCTTCTCTGCGTATCCTCACTATGGAGATGGAAGGAAATGCACAGAGAATACAAGCTAGGGTTGTAGCTATAGTAATCTGGAATTATTCAAATCTAAGTTGTTCTCAGATTCAAAAAAAAAATATTTAGCTCACAACCTTGTTTATACAAGACTCTAAAAAAACTGATGCCACAATGTTAGAGGTCTCCTTCCCAGACAACAACAGTAATAAAAATTTGAATATTCGAAAAATTTGAGACGATCAAAGTGATTACGACATCGGCCGTTAATCATTCATCGGAAAACGACCAGTGAAAGTTAATAATTCACTTTCGCCTCCTTCATCCCTTAGATTACCTTCTCCTTTCGGACGACGGGTTATCCTCTCTACCCTTTCACTGATTAGCGTCCAACCAGTGATTAGAAGGGCTAAGAAAAGAGGGAGAGAGAGAGAGAGAGAGAGAGAGAGAGAGAGAGAGAGAGAGGATCTATTAATCAACCATCTCTGAATACTCAATGACGTAAAGTGTAATAGGCAAAAAGAGACAGAGGATTTCACTTACGTCAATCGAACACTTGGAACACTATTTCTATTATTGGAGAGGATAGGACTAGTTGATTTGCACCTTTGCAACCACATATTTTGATTGTCTAAAACTGTGTTCGAACCTTTATAAAGAAATGAATTCAGTCCTTCTTATCAAAAAACCTACAGAAGTGACAGAGATTGGATAGCTTTTTGACAGCTTTCAGACAGTATTGGGATCGATTTTGGGCAGAACCTGCGCAGCCCGCCCTAAAAAAGTCAGCCCACGGATAATACAGGGTAGGTATATAAGTTCGATAAAACAAGATTCCAAAAAGGTCAACTTCTCAAATCTAGAAGCTTCTTTTCGCCAACTGAACCTGAGAATTTTCGTGTAAACATGGGTTGCTAACCCATTTTGCCCCCCCCCCCCCCACGGGGTCAGACGGTGATGTCATTTGGATTTACTGTTCTAATTAGTACTGCTGTGACTCATTTGTAGTTGCGGGTTTCGAGGGGAAGCAGTCTAATAGAACGGCATCCTTTCCATAATCTAAACTGCCACAGATCCCAATCCGTTCGTGGTTTGATCTAGTCCATGATCACAACGAACCCTCTTTCTCTCTCTCTTTCTCTCTCTTCTCACAGTTCTGGCTCAAATACCAACCAAACAGTTCTCATCGACACATTTTTCAAATAAAACAAACAGAGAAAAACTTGAAGTATATAGACTGGTCAAAGGATTCAAAAGGTATCGAATTGCGAGGGAGGAGGCGGAAGAACTTTTTCATCTCTCTCTCAATTACTGGTATAGTTAGCAGGAGGAGCAGCACGGATGTCTCGGCTTGTTTTGTTTGACGAAACTCTCATTGCAAAGATGGGAAAGAGCGAAAATCAAAAAGTTCAAATGACAAAGAAGGGAAGTTTTGGGTTACTGTAGGACTATTCTGACAAAAAAGTAAAAATTAGTTGAGCCTGTCGGAATCGAACTCGGGTTGAAAAACTTGAAAGCAAAGGCTTTAGCGACTACGCTTTTACCGAACAGTAGGAACAAGGGCCGAGGGCTTACTAGTTACTGCGACTTCTCTCTTTTTTCCCTCACAAGTCAGTGGGTGGTTCAACAGACCAAAGTAATTTCGTACTTCTAGTTGCCATGCCCCTCTAATAAAGGCACTAGAATCAAGAGAACACTTTTCTGCCTTCTTTTCTTCTTGTATTCATTTCCTCAAATAGACTAATAGTTGTGTAAAAAGGGTGATAAAAAGATCTTTTTATGAGATTTGTTTATCATTTTTTCTATCATTTATTCTATCATCACACTAACCAATTCAAGAAGAAGAAGGAAGAATCTCGTAGAATTCTTACACTTTCCGCCCTTGTTTATGCAGTTTTCTATCTCATTTATTACAGTCGTATTCAAATTTGCGTCATTCCACAAGGACAATACTTTTCTCATTCTGAAAACCGGGATTCGAATTGATCTAGGAAGTGAGTAATCGAGAATCCTGTTATGAAAAGAGAAAGAGGGGGTGAAAGGGCATATAGGGAAGTCAACAAATCCGGTTATTTATAGGGGAAGTAACCTGTAATAGAAGGGCACAGATCCTCTAGATTAGTGGAATCGGTTAGGCTAGCTAGCCAAAAAATCTGAAAAGAGTTACTGTATCCCAGAAAACTTTAGCTACGATAGCCAGAGTTACTGTAGCTGTGGTTCTTTTGGGGTCATGGAAATTTGAATCATCCAAAACTAAACTACAGTATCCTTCATCTTCTTCTCACTCCATGATTTTCATCATTTTGCCCAATTATTTCGTCCCTGGATGCTCCTGCTCCTCCCAAAAAGTAAATAAAACATTCGGCAACATTCCTCCTAATGCCCGCCACGTCACTTTTTTTCCATGAAAGTTTTGCTGCTGCCGCGCGGAAAAGAGCCACCGTTCCGGAAGCAGCGACAAAACGTGAACGTTTTGGAAGTGAGTCAGCTGATCGAGTTGCAGGGGGAAAGGAGAATTATGAGAAGAAAAGAAAAGGGAATTGAAGTATGTGATCGTAGTTGTTGTTGGACTCGATGAGCCATCGGGAAGTAGGGGGAAATGAAGATATCAAAGGGGAACGAGGGGATCAAAGTATGGGGAGTAAAAGTACAATGAGGGAACCGAGAACGTAGAGGGTTCGTTGAAAGTGGTAAGAAGTTTACAAATGTTAGCATCTCAGCAAAGACCCTAAAAGATTTTTTGCTCCAAGAAAATGGAATCATGGGCAACTGTATTAGAAGTTGTCGATTCTAGCCAGTCAAACTTTTTTCAACTAAAAAGGGAGTTTCTTGACTAAGCGGTTTCGAGGACATTGCAGATATTTTGTTGTAGACTAATTCGACTCCGGCGAATCTGTTTCCGGTTATGGAAATCAATAATCTCGTACTGGGAATCTCTCCGCAAGCAGATCCAAACCTAGATATTTTTTGGAGCTCACAGGATATCGGTTTCAATTTTATTCCCAAAATTAAGAAGCATCTCAAAACTCCTCCGTTAATTAACTTCTTTGTGATCAGAGTCATGTAGCGGTCGATTCTCAAAGTTTCTTGGGGAAAGTTATGCCATTTCTACCGTTCCTCTGTTTCTATTTCACTGCGCTTTCTTATAAGGTGGTTCAAAAACAAGCATCTAAATTCGTCTAAGCCCCAAAGAAAGAAATCGCAAATTGCAGTAAGATGTGGTGTATACAACCAATTTGCCATAGAAAAACGAAATTAATTGCCGTTTATCGTTGAGCTATCGTTTGCAAACAAGAAACTTTCTTGACTATGAATCCAAGCTAAAATACCTTTCCTCTGTTGCCCTAGCCAACATAACATTTTGCAGTTCTGATCGCTGTCTCTAAATTCTCTGCTGTATTTTCCTTACTGTTTCAACTCCAAACATCAAATTTCTATTTTCATCAAACAGTTTTACAACCAACTCCACTATTTTTACATGATTTTTTGATAACTTTTTCCATTTTACCTCGGAAAGGAGAAACAGGAAAACGGAGGCAATCAAAGGAGGGGTTCAGGAAGAAAATATTCATTGATAAGATAGAAGGATGGGTTTGTCACATTTACACAATAAATGGTAACTCTTGCAAAATTGGAATTTAGGATGATATTCTAATAGAAGGGCACTAGTCAAAGACGTTTGTAAACTGGACACGCCCAAAACAGAAAAATCAAGACATAAAAGAAAAGGAAGCACTTCAAAACTACAGTTTTTTTTTACATTGTAAAAATAATCTGTGTCAAAAGCTTTGACTATCAAAGATCACCATGAAAAAACAAGAATAGACTGTAAAAATCTGATATCTCAACCCTTCTCTCTCTCTCGCTCTCTCTCTCTCTCCCTCTCTCTCTCTCTCTCTCTCTCTCTCCCTCTCTCTCTCTCTTCTTAAAACTTGATTCCCTCCCTTCATCATCTCGAATGTTCAAAACAAAAAATCTACACAAAAAGGTAAAAAAGTTGCAAAAATGAGGGAAATCGAGCATTTCAAAATGTGCGGAATAACTGATAAAAAGTGAATTTGTTGGGGTCAAAAATGGGAATAATCAGTGAATGTGATGATAAGCGTTCTCCTTCTTCTCACGAGACTTACGAAATTAACAGAATGAAAGAAAAAAGAATTGACATGTGAATGCACAAAACGAGTCAGTAAATAATGGTCGATTAGGGGGTGAATTACTAGAATGTAGCTGATGAAGATTCGATGGACGGTTGATTAGAAATCAAAAAATTACTGTTTCATTGAAAGCGATAGAATAGAGTCTTTCTTGGAGTTTAGGGGTACGGTAGTGTGACATAACATCAGGGTCCTCACTTCAGCTATCAAGGTGAGCCAATGAAGTTCAGGAAACGAGAACTAATAAAAAATGAAATCTTGTCATTTTGTTGGTGGGAACACTTGTTTTATTGAGGTTAAATTAGCCCTTGAAGCTTGAAGACGGTGGTAGAGCTTTTCTAGCCAGAAAGCGCGGCTAGTAGAGAATTTGATGGTCTGGCAAAACCTGTAGCAGTTCCAGGTTCGTTAGCTAGCTAGATTTTAGTTTTGATCCTGTCATCTTATCAAAGATCTATCGGGTATCTTTCAATCAAGAGCCTAGACTAATGCGTTCTTTTCTCAGGAAAAAAAGACTGGATGCGTTTCAGCACAGCAACAGTAATCAACGAGGAAAACTGGGCCCAACAGAATACTTCAGGTCAATCTTCCAGACTATTTTTAAAATATTACTGCTTCCTGGAGCCTACTTCAAAAGGATCAGATGGGATTTTTATTACATCACAATCATAAGTTTTGGATGAAGTTTACCTCGAATCAAGAGTGAAAAAGCGCTGGATATCAACGTGATTTGAAACTATACGAAATTAGAACTTTGTGGGTTCCAGGGATCATGGAAACCAGACATTGAGGTTTCTGAATTCTGAAGTTCTAATTTTTGGAGCTATAGTTTTGGAAAATAAAATAAAACGACAACAATACAAATGAGCGTCGAAGGATACTGTAGCTTCCTACACGAAGACCTAGGAAATCTTCCAAAACTTTCAAATTTCAAGTTCTGATGAAAACTATACGTACAGTCTCAAACCGAAAGCCTCAAAGTCATAAAATCAGCCACAAGCAGAAAAAGCATCAGTCAAAAAGTCTGGTCTCCTTTGATTTCATTGAATTCTATCATCAATATTTATACAGTATTCCCCCATTTTCTCACGCCCTTTTCCTTGATTATACGTATAAAATATCATGTCATCGTCACTAACTTTCTCTTAAAATCACCTCACAAATGGTTATCAATGAGGGAAATGATTCCAAAAAAACAGAATAAAGTGCAAAAGAAAAGGCTGAAATGCGGGAAAAATGATGAAAGAAGCTTATCATAGTTCATAGTTCCAATTGGAGCAGCATTAAAATAGGGATACGGTAATTGTGGGAAAGTAAACATTGAAAAGAGAGAGAGAGAGATGAGTAGTTTCATTAACTGCTGTGTTATCAGTTAAAATAAGGGGAGGAAAAGTGCTGATTCGTGTACGTGACATGCAAATAATAACAGTAATCAACTGTCAAAAATGGGTGAATATTGAGGTTTGAGGCTTGGAAAGTGGAGCGAAATCGAGGAGTTTTTGAATATAGTTGCAGCAATCTAGCTTCAGCTCGACGGCTAAAACGAGTAGCGTTAAAAATTAATTTTCAGTTATTCTACTGTAAAATACTGTTTTTATTGTTTTCAGGTTCGGGATTGCATCTGAGTTCCTACTTAAAATGAGAGGTTTATATGAACACAGGTAAAATCGTTGAGCAGCAGAGCTCACGATCCCACTTCTGGAGTCGTAGACAGAGGGAATGGTGTTTCAAAAACTACAATCTTGTAACGATTCTATTTTTCTGAAATGTGAAGGTTTCAAAAGTCTTGTTTTTTTATCTGTTAGAACGGGGCACAACTGATTGAAAGTTCGGAAAACACTCTGAAAACATATTCTTCTTTTCCTGATCATTTTTGTGAGCTTGATTTGAAATAAATTGAGTATTCCAACCAAAATTTTGAGAAAAATTTTGAAATAAGTTACAACCGTTTTCAAATTTCCCGCCCTCCTTTCTCCAATCACTTGTTCTCATTTCTTGCAAAAATCAACACTCCAGAATAGTATATTGTACCTGTGAGCCTCTCTCTCTCAAACATTTCATTCTACCTCATGATGATGTTCTAAATACCTTGAAGCGAAGATAAGCCATATTTTCAGCTCAATCAAACTACATTCTTCTTCTCCAAATCGGTTTGTTTCGTGACTGGAAGTGTCAATTACTACAGAAGAATGTGTCAATAATCAAACATCTTGCAACACTCACTCCTCAAAATCGAAGATGGTCAACTCAAAAATTGGAACATAAAGCACAAAGAGTAGATGGGAAGTGAGGTGGTCTAAATTGTGTTTTAGTGGAGATGTATGAAATAGAAGAGTTTTTTGGACAAGTATTTAGGAAGTTTGAATTTTTTAAAGTTTTATTGTTTTATGGGAACTTGGAGCCCTAGGTGTCAGTAATGAGGCTATACTGATGTATACCGTACATCCTGTAATGGAGGCCCACTCAGTGCTGCATGTTCAGAGCAGCATACTTCAGATGTCTTTGAAAATTTCAAAATGTGGTCATCTAATAAGTTTTGAAAATGTATCGGCGAACGTCGTTTTCATTTACTACATTCTGAACTTATTGAAGGCAACTGAGACATGCTGCTTCGAGTATACAGTACTGCTCTAGAAACGAGCATGGCTTGACCGGATTTGGACAGGAACAAAGCAGATTGTTCATGGAATGGTCAGCACTGCGAGCCGTACATAGATGATCTTCACAAAATTTGCTGAGAGAAAAATTGTCTAACTTTTTAACCGTAACTTTTTACTTTCAGAAAATGTTCATGAATACCACCTCAGGGCAGAATTTTTTATTTGCTGGATAATCTGCGTAAAAAATGGGCAGTCTAGCGGTCACCATAGCACGAAAAATAAGAATTGAAGGGCTTCTCAGTTGTTCTATCCTATAATTTCAAATTACAAAGGGGCCGTTTTCAAAATTCGCTACGTGCCACCTACTTTGAAATAATAGAATCTCAAAAACCACAGTTCCTGATTCAACTTCTTGGATTATACGCAATGGTCAAGGTACTTACTATGTTATGCATCTTCAATTAACCTCAACTCTCTTCCGAGTCATCTAAGCCTAAGCCTCTACCGTAACCCGTGACGTTCGTTGATGTCAACTATGATGACTTCTAGGTCATCTAGTCGAATCATTAGCTTTTTTTTCGACATTTCCAATTTTCATTCGATAAACTTTTTTGCTCTTTTGAACCGATGACATATATGTAATTCAGGTTTATTGGCATCATTCGAATCAGTTTTTGATCGAATGATCACTTTTATTGACAGTTTTTGAATTCAATTTTAACATTTTCAAAGGTTTTGAGCTTCAAATTATTGAATTATATCTCCAAGTTTTCGAAAATTAAAAGACAAAAAAAAACAAAAAAAAAAGGCTGAAATTAGCAGGTAGTTGCGGTTACGGTTTTGTTGATTCAGTCGTAGGTTTTGTTTCCCGATGAGCCTCTTTTTTGTTATCATTTCTCTTTTTATTTCTGATGAAGGTTATCATTAAAAACGAGAAGGCTGTGTGCTGAATGGTATTTGGCCACCCGCCCCCAAAACCTCATAAAACATCGATAAGGAGCCGAAATTCTTGCGCTTGATTTGAACGAAGAATAGAAAAAGAATCATGTGATGATGGAAAATTGATTATAAAAATGAGTTCTCATGAAACTCGAAA
>GL379989.1:142264-154822 GCA_000143925.2 Caenorhabditis brenneri
TGTCACCACTGGAATTCCTCACCGTTCACCTCAACGGGGTCTCTCCTTTTATTTTCACCCTCCGAGTCTCCACTTTGCCTGTTTGTAATCCGAATTAGTCGTTCTCTCGCTCGCTTTCGGAACTAACCGCCTGACTGACTAACTGACAATCAGAGAAAATAATTCCCCAATCTCTATTTCTTTTGAACTTCTCCTCTGATTATCTCTAGTATGTTTCGAGAAGAGATTGCCATAAAATTATTTCCTCCGAAGAACAGTGTGTGATCCTTATCCTTTGATATCCTTTTGTACCGCACCTTCGAAACGGAAACTCGTAAAATTTAATGAGAATTCCTTTTTGGAATACCTTTCTCTTTTTTGCTGATTTTATTACTGAATTAAGAGATTTTAGATCAGAAAATTACGTAAGGCCATTACTATAAAATGAATTCTAAAATAGTCAGATAGAGCGTACCAACCGTAGTTCATAAAAGTTTGACTCCTATTACAGTATTCCTGCTAACTAGCATCTCTTTTTAAACACCACACCCTTATATCCGTTCCCAATCGCCCCTAATAAATTGATTGAAAACAATCAATTTAGTCTCTTCTTGATAAACTAAATTAACTGCAGGTCCATTTGATACAACCTTGAAAATCTTCTTCTTTTTCTCTGGAGACATGATTAATTGAGTTCTATCAATCCCCCAAAAGAGAAAAGGGATTCAGAAACATACGGAAAAAGAGAAGAAGAGAATGAAGGCCGTACCCGTAATCACCTAGAGAAAAGGCGTGGCAAAGCGAGAGGAGTGATATGCCGACAAAACGGAAAAATGGTATCCTGATGGTGTCTATCGTTTTTTTCATTTCGTCCACTGTCTAAATGTTAGAATAAAATCAAATCGAAAGGCGATTTGTTCTCCTACGCCATAAGAACCTGTTTTGCCAATGCGTTTCTCTTGTTTCTCTATTCCTCCATCTCCTACAGTACTCCATCATTTTGACGTTTTGTACGTCAAGGGAAAATGTGGAAGGCAAGAAGAAGAAGAAGTAAAGGAGGAAAATGAAAAAAAGAAAAGAGAGACCCGCCATTCACTACCTCTCACCTTTTGCCGCAAACACACAACAATTTACCGTTTTCCTCATTTTTTGGGAGAGGTCATTTTCAGAAAAGAACTGGAATTCCTTCTATTTCTAGTAACCTGGCTTTTACCGTCATCTGTAGAATTTTGGTAAACTAGCAAGTTTTTCCTTTTAGACCCCATTCATAAATCATATGCCCTCTTTCTATACCGTATCAAACATCCTTATCTGCTACTACCCATTTCCTTCCTTCCTACTTCCTTCCTTTCGTCATCTTCATCGTTTACGCCATAACCAAATTAAGCAACAGAGAAAAACTATCTCTCTCCATACAACTGGTTTGTGGATTTAGAGAGTTGCTTTGTGACCGTATACATGGTATGATTGATGAAGAAGAAGCCAGTATTGGCGCAAGATGACCATGCCAAGATATATATTCAAAGAGAAAAATGAATAGAATTGATATGTATATGGAAATGTTGCAAATATGTTTTGATTGAACAAGCGAAGATCTCCTAGTAAGCGACACGTTCTTTTTTTGGAGATCGTGAAGTCTTTTTCGAATTTTTGGTCAATTTGAGAAAGAAGGAATTTTTTGTTCTGTGACTGATAGTTTTCCAAAATCTCGATAGTAAAATAGGAGAATTGAGCCATAGATACTGAGAAAAAAGGCTGTCATCAAAGAGCAGGATTAGCTTTAAAACTCGAACCAGGTCTTGCAAAGATTGTGTTCACAAAAACGAAGCAGTTCTCGAACAACTGGACAGACTCACATGTTGAATATAAAATTCTGTATAGTAATACTCTATCACAGTAGCGATACTTGGCGTTGTAGGCAGCTGATCTCGTTTGATTGGAACCATAGAAACTGTCTATTTCTCTAAATTCAAAAATCTGGATTTGTGGTTTAATCTAGTGTTTTCGGCACTTTTCCAAGGCTACTTTAAAGCTCAACAGTTTAACGAAGCAATCCTGCCCATGGGAGCTATGGAAATCATTTTCGGACAGATCTGAAAGTTTTAATGCTCTGGCAGGTTCATTCTCGATTCGAACTTATCTAGAATTCCTAGAATCTCAAGTCCAAAATTTCACTGATAACATCCCTAAAGTCTCCCTCGTCCTTTTTCCCATAAACAATTACCGATCGGTCGTCGTCGTCCCCGATTCATTCGGAGGCTTTTTGAACTAAAGTAACACAGTTCCTCCTCTCATTTATTGTACATATCTGTCCGTTTGTCTTCACAAACTTCCGAATGAAGTCAGCCGTTGTCGTCCTTTCTCCGCCCTTCTTTTGCCAAATGATGTTATCTTTTCTCACTGAGATATCCCCAAAACGAAGAAGAAGTCAGCAACAACCACACACACATTCATTTTCCATACCGTTTCCTCCCTCTCTTTTCAATTAGTTTTAACATTTCCTTTGCTTATTTCGATTTCCCATCGAATTCAAATGCGCTCCAATCGCAATTAATTTCAGTTCATCTCTTTTCCCTTTCATTGACTGTTTACAACTTCTTTCCTTTCCCAAACACATTGGTAGTTGTTAAGATGAAGAACTAGAAGTTGTTTGTTAGCCTCTCCTCCCTCTTAAGGATTTGCCATCTCATTTATGGATCTGTGTGGTTTATAAAAGGCAATGAGATTACTGTAGTGGCAGCTTCTTCTTCTTCTTTTTCTCAAAAACCATTGAAACCCAATGGAACGCCTCTCTCTCTAAAATCCTTTATTTGATTTCTTTCTCTCTGGAATGTGTTATCTCCAATGTTTGTACATTTCCTCATTTTCTACGGATCCCTACTCTGCCCCCAAAAAGTGCACACAAAACGTCTTTGACCCTCGGTTTCTTCTTCTTTTTTTTGCTCCTCCAATCGAGTTGAAACAACAGAAAAGTAGTGGTAGCTGCTCCCCTCCTTTGGGAAGGGGATACTGTATTTGTTCGGCGGCTCATCCGTGCGCAAGGGGGACTATAGAGAGAGAAAAGAGTTGAAACAATAGTTTCCCCCCATCCATTTTTTCGGTGAAGAAGCAACATTTTTCAGAGAAAAGACCTTAATTTTTCATGTTGTTCTAATACATATTCTAACATTTTTTGATTTTTATCTGCACAACTTACCTTTCAAAAAGTGCTAACATTTTCAAAAAAGAGTTCCCTTTTAAACCATTCTCTATTCCTTTTTATCAATCTTACCCCCCTTATGTCTTCTTTTTATTTCTCAAAAAATGCAAGTGTGCCGTTTCTTCAGCTTCCAAACACCGCCACAACAACCACTGATCCATTGGTTGCTCCCTCCTCATCTTCCTCATCCTCGACGACGTCTTCTGAATCACACGTTCACACAGCTTCCACGTCAGCTCCGACGTCTCCAGGAAACGGTCTTTTGGGTGCACCTATCTCGCTTCAGGACGTCATGACACACGCCTCCACGGATCATTTAACATCTAACGGTAATTAATCATTAATAGAAATAATACTTCACACAGAAAACCTTAGAGAAAGAGAGAGTTTCGAAAAGTGTTGTGGTTTTATTTTTACATTTTTAATATTTTCTATTCAAAAGTTTTGAGTTAAAATCTAACCAGTAACGGCATGGCATGAACAAAATGAAATATAGACTTGGGAATCCCAGAATCCCATCAAAACATAGCCAACTGACACCTTAGAATGATCATAAAATTTGGGATTTTTCGAAGAGGGAATCGCGTAAAATTTGATATATTATTGGTTGGGTCGTTATAAAAGTAATGGGTGGTTTTTCAAAGTATCCCAACGGTTGGGCGTGCTATTTCAATTCTGTCGCCAGGCGAGGTCTCATAACGATTGAATCATTACTGTATAAAGTTGATACAGAGAAAGATTATTCGTGACGAGACCTATGCTGCGCCTTCAAAGTACCTCAATCTCTGAAATCATCATTTTGTTAACAGCGTGTAGTTTGGAACCGATACTTATTAGGAATGCAACACAAAAGGGTCAAAACACTCGAGTACCTCGATATCCGTGACATTTGCGCGCACTTCTCTTTCCTCCTCCCCATTCAAAGTGATATGGTCATACCTACCGAAAACTGAAGTACTTCGACGATCTTCTCTGCTTCTCTGAACACTCTTCTACCTGATATCTCTCACTCTCATTCACCTAAAAGAAGAGACCCGAGAGATTGAAAGAAAATCGAAAAAAGATGCTCTCAAGTGGATATGGAACCGCCCGAGAGACCCCTTGCCCAGGGAGCTCCCAAAAGATAACCCAAGTTCAGTGAGACGCAGCGTCGGAGAGAGCTCCCGCGCGCACGGTGTAACATGGTCGAAAGGAGCCGTCTGTGTCTCTTTGTCTTCTATGATCTTCAATGGATTTCTTCGTTTTCTCCGATCGACCGCTGCTGACTGCCCCTTGCGATCCTGCCGCCATACACACACACTCAGACGACATACACCCCAAACTTTTACCTCCTCCCCCCTTTTCATATTCATACTCCCTGTTTAGTACTTTCTCTCTCTATCTATATCATATTCACATCATCAAGACATGGAAAATGTGGATTGTGGTAGTCTGACGGCACTACCAACATCAGATGGTTTGGATGACAATGGTCTTCTGAATCTTGACACCTCGTCGTTATCATCAGTTATCCCTCCTCCGCCAAATGATTCGGGTCATGAATTTATTGGACCGTCTTCCGGTCCTCCACAAGTCACAATCACTCCCTCACCATCTAGTCATCCGGCAGGTATAGAGGGGTCCGTAGATCTTCAAAAATGGGATACGGTACTTTATAGGGAGATTGGAGTTTGAAAAAGTATACTGTAGAAATAAGATCGCGTTTCTAAAAAACTTGATTTCGTTCGTAGATTCAAAAGTCTACCAAATCTACCACACCCACTAATTTTCCTTAATATTTCAGGCAGTGCAAATGGAATATCGACAACACAACAGCAACAATATTCAGTGGAATATCTATCACAACTGCTGAAAGATAAGAAACAATTAGCCGCTTTTCCAAATGTATTTCATCATTTGGAACGGTTAGCTGACGATGAAATAAGTAAAGTGAGGGTGGCACTGTTTCAATTTGAATTCACAAAGGATAATGTGACACTGCCGGATGCAGAAGGAGATATTACGGTACACACAGAGAAGGTTTTCGTTCCCGCCAAAGAGCATCCTGATGTAAGTGTTTTCTCTTTTTTCCCCCCGAATACCCATGTATTCTTTCAGTACAACTTTGTTGGAAGGATACTTGGTCCACGTGGAATGACAGCGAAACAACTGGAACAAGAGACCGGATGTAAAATAATGGTTCGTGGACGGGGATCAATGCGGGATAAGAAAAAAGAAGAGTTGAATAGAGGGAAACCGAATTGGGAGCATCTTTCCGAGGAACTTCATGTATTAATTCAATGTGAAGATACGGCGAATCGGGCGAAAGTGAAACTATTGAGAGCAATGGATGAAGTGAAGAAGCTGTTAGTACCTGCTCCAGAAGGAGAAGATGAATTGAAACGGAAACAGTTGATGGAATTGGCCATTATAAATGGAACTTATCGATCGGGAGCTGATCAGAATGCTCTTGCAGCTGCACATTTGGCTGCAGTTAAACAACAACCATTGGCTGCTCTTCGTGAGTATTTGCAATTTTTTTATAAAAAGGCATTTTGAGAGGTTTCGCTGCGTAAAGTTATTACTCTATCAATTATCTCTGAATAGGTCGTCCATAAAGTAACAATTTCATTTACTCTGCGAGGCCAACTGTGACGAAATTCTAAGGATACGGTTGCCTATCAAAAAAGTATATCTTGTCCTTTTTTATGAGTAAAAAATAAAATAAAAATATTGTTTTTTGCTTCAAAAAATTCAAAGTTTCCTACAAACACTGTCACATCATTTTGCAAAAATGCCGTAATTTACAGTAAACAAACCAATTAAAAAAAAATTTTTTTTATTCAAAAAATCTTATGAGCTTGGCTAAACGAGTTGAATTTTCCAGAAGCTGCTGCCCTCCAAGGACGAGTCCTTCCAATGATGACGAATGGAATCTCTCGTTCCCCAACGATGGCTGTTTGTGGAGCCCCCATTGTGATGAGTCCATCTGGAAGAGCCGCTTCTGCTGGTGCCACTGCAACTTCTCAGGCCGCTTTGATTATGCAACAACAATCACAAATTCAAGCTGCAAATGCTGGAAATGCTGCTGCCCTTCAACAACAGGCAGCACTCCTACAGCAACAACAAGCTGCCGAATATCAGCAGATGCTGTTAAAGTGAGTTTAGGATTCGAGAAATTTGAAATACGGAACTTCTGAAATAGCTTCCTACGTGCCTAAACGTTTTCTTTTTTGGGGTGTAAATCAAAATGAGAGATTGCTCTAAAGATGACAAGGATGTATTCTTTAACTATATTGATTTGACAACTGTTCTCTCTCTCTCTCTCTCTCTCTCTCTCTCTCTCTCTCTCTTTCTTTCTTCGAGAAAAAGACAGCTGTGTCGTAATATTGACACCGGATTGGTGACAAGTGGTTTTTTGGAAGGGAATCATTGGGAGGACACACACGGAAGTGATGAAGGAGCAGAAATGTTTTCGATGTTTCTGGAGATAATTACAAAAAAAATAAGAGAGAGAGAGGGAGCAAGTGTGTTTTGATGAGGGTTCGAAGATCCGTGTATATAGTGGGAACGGGGGCGATAGAAATGATGAAACTGATATCGTGTCTCTTTTCTGAAAAAATAACAATTCCTCTAGAAGACAAGCATTGCCGAAGCGCCGGAGGTGCGCCATAAACCTCCCATAGAGAACCACTTCAAACCTTATCCCCTCCGTTCCCTAATTTTAAAAATTTTCAGCCAAGCGAGCCTCTACGACTTCTCAGCCATCCAACAATACGCAGCTTCCGGACAAAACGCCATTGCCGCTGCCCAAGCACAAGCTCAAGCTCAAGCACAGGCTCAGTACGGAGTTCTGGCTGCAGCGGCGGCTGCCAATTCATCGGCTGGAGGACAACAGTATGCAGACTATGCAGGAGTAGATTTAACAAGTCAACAGAATGCACATGGTGGGTATTACGTGAGACGATGGGCATAGAGATCCCCTTCTTATTCCTGTTTCTTCAATTGTATATCTTTTCGATTGTTTCCTTCATTCATTTCATCCATTTTTCCATATCATTCCTTCCAAAAAATCATTCGGGGCTCATTTTCTCTGTTTCATTCTCTCGTTTCATTTTTTTGTGCTCTGCTCACACAACAACGCCTTTTTAAACAACAAACAACAACAGTAATAATTCTGATTTCCGTGTGCATGACGGTCTCTTGTTTTACTTTTTTTTCAAAAATTAATAATTCATTTTACAAAACATTTTTGTAGAATTCTGCCCTAATTAGCCGCCTTTTTTTGCTCTAAAACCATGGGTTTTCAATTAATTTTTCGTTTTTTAATCAGAAATTCTTAACAAAACCAAACTTTCCCAAAGTCAATAATCACTTTTTTTTGCGAAACTAATTTATTTATTATTTGAAATTTTAAGGCATTCCAAAACTTTTTGAATTTCGCGGGTTTTTGTATTCTTTTGAAAATCACTTTGAGCATTTTTTGTATATCTGAAAAGTTGTGAACGACGCGGGCGTCTTTTTGAAAATTATTTGAAAATTTGAAAATCTGGGATGGTAAATAACAAAGCTTAAACAAGGTTACGGTGTGTATGTGTTTTTTTTGTATTAGCCTGGCAGGGATGTAGTATACGCGCCCCACCGAAAATCTATCTCACGAAAGACGCAGTAGGGTGCGTTTGCTACATTTTTGCCATTTCCTATAGAGCGCATTAACAGCTACCGTAACCTTATTATCGTGGTGCGGAAGTATGGACCAATGTTGAAAGTCCCATAGCTTTTGGAGGAAAGGTCTTGGAAGGAATCGAAGAGTTGGAGGCTACTGTTTTCGTTTCAAGACCCTTTCTCATAATGTTATGCGGCTTTAAAGATGGTAGAACAAAAATGTTACGGGGACATTTTCTGTTTTTTTTTTGGGCCAGAGTGTTGCAACACGCTGCCGCAATAATGCACGAAAAGTCCTTGCAGCTTTTCTGTTCCATCACATTTCAGCACCACATAAAAGTAGGCTTTTTGAATAGAAAAGAAAGAATCTCTAACCCCCTCTTGTTGATTTTTTTCTCATGTTGTTTCTTTTCTTGTCTTCAGGTGCAATGCTTAACAACCGTCGTCTGTTGGGTGCCTCTCGTGATCACCCCTACAAACAGTAACCAACCAAAACACCACTCTATCACTCAACCACCACCAATCACCACTCAACATCAAACCATTTCTTTTTCTTTCTGATTTTTGCTCTTTTCTCTCTCGTTTTTAATTCAAAAAACACCTTCTGACGATCCCTTTGGGTCCCATCCCTCCCCTCCCCCTTCCAATTGATTCATTTTTCCCCAGTGTTTTCCCTTTTTCCCTCATAGATTTGTTTCTAAAAATGGGTTTTCTTACACAAATTCTCTCACACAAACAACAATTAAAAAGTGCCTTGTTTGAAATTTTCTTCACACTTTGTCATAGTTTTCCTTTTTTTGATATTTGCTCACACCGCTGTTCTATTACCATAGATTTTTAACTTACTAATAGCTATCTACACATTTCGAATTGTTATTTTAAGCCCCGCCCCATACATATCCACTTTAGCCACGCCCCTTTTTCAAGTGTATATTTTTTTGAACGACCCATTTTTCAGCCTCAAATTGTGCTCTTTTTGATTTCAATTCGGTTTTTTCTCTTTTCCAATTTTCTGCATATTGCTCTCTGTTCTATCAGCATAATCGTTTCTTGTGTAGTGACAAATGTCTAGATATTTCCCACATTTTCTCTTGTTTTATACTTTGCCTGTATTCATTTCGGTTCTTTGTTTTACACCCCCACACCCACACATTTTTATCCATTTTGAAAATATATAAAAATTTGAAAGACATTGATTTCATTCTGGATTTGTATGTTCTTGAAGTTCTTAATGTGATTTGAAAAAATCGGGGTAAAGTTTATGTCGATTTACGATAAACAGGGTGCATTGCCGGAATTTCGGAGTGTCGCTGCAATTGGATTCGAAGCAAAAAACTAAACGTTTTCAAGAAGAACAAACAAAATGAGTTTTATTTTCAAAAAGCGAGTTATTCAAACGAGTTCGACTATCCAACATTTCCTTCTCTCTAATTTTTATTCTCTCCCAAATTATTCAAATAATCATCGAAATCATCTTTATTCGCCGATTTCTCTCCTAAAATTGGTCCTTCTCTTGCTGAAACTTCCTTCGCATCTCTCATTGTTTTCTGTGCTTCTTTACTCCTTATCGGAGCTCCTCGAATCGTTCGTGGAGGTGGTCTCAATGATTCTTTCGATGCTGACGTCTTTCTTGCTGTTTTTATTTGAGATTTCGGTTTTTCCACTGGAGTTTTGGGTTTCGAAGGTGGTTGAGAAGGAGGTTGGGATACTGGTTGAGATGGAGTTGATTTTGAACAACTTGTTGCCGTTGGAGGAGCTAGAGCTGCTGGAGGAGCTGCTTTAGGAACTGGAGCTGCAGGAGTGAGAGGAGAGTGCTTTTTTGATTGCTCCTGCAACAAGTTAACCTTAATTTTTTTTAATCCTAGCTAACCTTCTCTGTACTGGTAGTACTATGATGTGTCTTCTTGATAGTTTCAGTTTCGGTTTGTGGCGGTGAATTCGATTGATTCTTCTTTTTACCATCCGAACAACACATCAATATTGCACTGAGAAGTGTCGCATTTACAAAGAGAAATGAAGATTTTAGCACGAAAAACAACAGTTTCGCTCTGAAAAAACAAGAGTTGAAGGGAAAATGAGAAGAGAAGAAGGTAAAACAACTCACATCATTTTGAAGGAAATAATTTGAAAAATGGAAGAAAAACAAGAAAACTTGAGAAATGAAGGGAATTGGGAAAAGGGGATGTCAAGGAATGAGGGGAAAGATTCACAGGTTTCACGTGTTCACACGCTAACGGAGCAAATACAGATTGAAAAATATAGGATCAATGAGGAAGCGGAGATGAAAGTTCTTTCCGAATGATGACTTTGTTTCTTCTTAAACCAAATTGAACCAATCGATAAAAAGAGATCAACTGAAACAGTATGTATCTTCAACCTGCAAAAAGATTTGGTATAGAACTCCAGAACATTCGAGAGGAACATTCAGACAATGGAAAGCCGACAGATGTGGGACAACAAGAGAAACCGAGAGGAACTTCAGACTTTTTTCGAGGAGGACAACCACTAATTCCCTATTTTCAGAATGTAAAAAAGCAAAAAACAGTTTTATAATTATCAAGATTTATTGATGGAGAGAATTTATTAGGACCAGTTCAATTCGGAAGGATGGTCAGATTGACGGCGCATCACTTTTTCACGATGTTTCATTTGATGAACGTTATCCTCTAAACTTGGAATTATGGATGTTTTTCTTTCCAGTTGCTCTATTTTTTTCAGCAAATCCTATTATTGAATTTGTCTGAAATTTCTTTATAATCCCATTCGTTGTGAATGTGCGAAAGACTAACTCACCGTTAGTTTTTTTTCAAACCATCCATCGTTGAAAATCTGAACTTGAAGCCTGTCGAAAATCGAAACTAAAATTGTTGTTTAATTTGTTTCTCATTTCTATCCTGCTCTACTTTCACCAAAAGTGTGTTTCCATGCTTAGTTCACGTCTAAAATGAACTGATGGAATGCTTTGGAGACCTGCGGTGCATTAGAGAATAGAGAATCAGAAAGACCACCACGTCTTCATTTAATTGTATAATTTTTCTCATTTCTGAATTGTGTCTTGAGGCGTGAACCCAAATATTTCAGAAATCGGATGAATGAATATCATTTTTGAAACCAGCGTAAAAATTCCAACCGAAGCCATGTTGTCCGGTTCCAAATGGTCACCTATGAACAATTTTAGTTCTATTTTTTGCCCAGTTTTTCACTAAATTCCAGTTTTTTCCTTGACCTGAAAAATTTTAGAACTAAAGGTTTTCTAATTCTTTTTCCTTCTTATAGAGTGTGATCAGGACTACAACCCCATGTGACTTTGAAGACCAAATTCAGTTCCCGAGCAAAGTTATAGGCCGGAAACTGCGGTCCTATATCCAAAATTAGAGCACATTTTTATGGCTCACAAGTGGCAGAGTGGTCCGATTGACTTGGGTTATGGCTCATTCGATAGAGCTCGGCAAGTTACATATACTCCAGAATTTTTGAGCGAATCCTTCCAAAACTGTGGCAATAACATTCAAAAACAAAAATAAATTTTCAAATTTCAGGCCAAAATTTTTTCGACATTTTGGCACTTTTCACTTTCTTTGCTATAAGTCGGCTGAATGTGATCGGATCATCACCCCGAAAAGTTCCCCACAAAGCCAATACAGTTTCACGTGTACCCAAACAATTTCAGAGCGCTCACTCAACAATGCGGCACACACGACACACGCAAAGTTAAAAATGAGCGATTTTTGACAGAATTTTTTGGACATTTTTTCACAAAAAACCTTCACCATTGGAATATTTACATCTAAGGGAGAAATTAGAACAGTTCAGAATGAACCTATCCTCACGTGAAGCCCCTTGTGTGACCAAGCTCATCTAATCACTCCATCAATTCCTCCGGAAAGGTCAAACGAAGGGTATAAATAGCTGCCGGAAGGAAGTTCAAATCAGTTTCATCGACGGTACGGACAAGCCGTTCGCCTCTTCCTCTCCCAACGCCTGCTCGAGGCTCGAGGACCAGTTCAAGGACGCCAGAAGGAGGAATCGTGTTGTACTCTTTTGGTTCAATAAACTGTTATTTATAATGTTGTCTCCTCACTCGCATCCTCACACTCTTTCTCGACAAATATAGTCCTGTGCAGACAGATGCCAGAGTCGTATATCTTAAAACGAGAAGGTAAACTTGAATAAATGAGGTAAAGAATAAAGGATTTAGGATTAGTTAGTCAATATTGTCCTGTCGACCTAATAACGTCTAGGATCTTTTTCAAGAGTCAACTCATGAATAGGCCCAAATTAGGGTTTTCTTGTTAGTAATTCTACAGTTGTGTAATCATTATTATTCCCGTAAACTCTGTAAAACGTTCTAACAGGGTGTCCCACTTCTCTCAAAGGACACAACATCTACAGTAACCCAAACTTTTTAGAATTGAAGCGCTTGGTGATCCATTACCATAAGTAACGAACTGTTGATTGTTGAACACTGAAAAGTCATGAATATTTCCTCGGAAGTGTATATTCCTTTTCATGAGACCATTTCAAATAATTGACGTTAACAAACTATCACATAAGCAAAATATATTTTCAAATTCGCAATCGGACGTTACGCAACTGAAATCAGATACGTCAATTAACCTATTTTAGGTCAGTTGTCAGTTGCGAAACGTCTGGTTTCAATTTAGTTTGAATCGTTCTTCGTAATTCACCTTTGGGCTTCCCACAGTTTCTCTCTCAAATGTCGTTCCACCGTCCCC
>GL379989.1:168409-211856 GCA_000143925.2 Caenorhabditis brenneri
AAAAATTCACTTTTTTTCCAATTTTTTTTGGATGAACAGGGGGTACCAGATCAAGCAAAATTTTTCGAAAAAAAAAATTTTTCTCAAAAAGTGTTGAAAATTGTTTGAAATGGTGGAAAATAGTTGCAGTTCATTCGAAACGGAATTTGAACACCGTTTACCGTACTTGTATTAGGATTTTCCTCAAAAGCTGTACTGAAGAATACGGAAAATGAAAATTTACCCCAATTTTTGGGATTTGTGGCCCTTCTCGTTATGATTTTTGGCTTCAGGGGGCCAAAATGTACCCGCCTGCAAATTTTTAGAAAATTCCCAGAGCTTATCTAAAGAAACGTCCCTTGTTACATTTTTTGAACGGATGTTTATGTATGTGAACATGACCTTTGTTCGCAGAATTTTTTTTGCAAATACTTGGAGCTGAAAGTGAAGAATCCATTGTCCTGGCATACTTGGTACTTCTGAAGCACGAGGGGCACGTTAAAGACGCGGAGCAATCGCAGCTCGCGTAAGTAAAATTGAAAAATGAAAGTAAAAAAAATAAAAAATGTTCGTTTCTGCGAACAAAGGTCATGTTCACATACATAAACATCATGTAAAAAATGTGAGATTACTTCCAACACGCATGGGGTCACTGAACTCATGGGACCACTAAACTAGGATAGAGCCGTTTTTTCAACTCACCGTAACACAAACTTCTGGAGTCTCCGTCATATTCATGTTTGTTTACCTTGTTTTGCAAAACTGAACACCAAAGTGAAAAGTCACATGGCTCAATAAATTATTTGAATCATGAATCACTCCTTCAGAGCAAAACTCAACGTTTTTCTTGAGGTCATATTTTGATTTACGGCACTTTTTTTAGTTTTCAGAACTTTCGTCATGTGTTATAAAATCAACGAGTTCCATTCCAAAACCTTTATTGCTGTCTACACATGATGATGAACATAACCAATCGGAAATGAGTGGAAAAAACATGAAATGATGAGTACAAATAGGACGTTTATCAAGAAAAAAAACGAATGAGAATTAAGAGAAAAACAACTGATGGAACAACTTTTTGATGTATTTGGAAAATCGAATTATCTGATGAAAACACAAAAAAGAGAAGAAAGTCGATCCAAAATTGACTAATAATTTAACATGAACGATATTGAAGCTGAGGAAGAAAAAAAAAGGACGGCATCTGATCGGCCTGTTTTCCGATCCCAACATTATCGACCCAAATCTACATGGAAAAGAAAAAGCTTTCGTCACAATCTCGGGGATAAAAAATTTTTGAAGACATTTCAGATGATCACTTGCTCGTGTCAGAATTTCGAAGATTACTATTCGGAATTTCCCTACTGTTCCACTTCCTCTACGTCTCGAATTTCCGAAACCTTTTGAAATCTTCAGTCAATGATATCGTTTGTCTTTCTGTATTGATTCCTATTGTTCTTCACAATTTTTTCAAGACTCCTGTATCTAGATTCAGTTTTCTAACTTCCAGTATTAATTAACTAGCGAAAAAGACTCGGAAACGTTTTATTTGGGTCAAATTTGGGGATTCAACTTGTAATTCCTTTACTGTTTCGCTTTATCTACTTGTGGGATTTTCGAAGGTCTTGTGCGATATTTTGTTTAATTATTATACTTCTTGATCAATCAATTTTCAAACCTTGTTTCTTTCTTCCAGTTCTTCCCTTCATCTTTCTGTTTTTTGAATCTAAATTTGAGAGTTCGAATGAAAGTAATTGTGCGATATTTCTTCTGTTTCATTTTCTATACTTTCTGAGTTTCTGACAGCAATAGGTTTTATTTTATTCAAAAAATTCTCAAGTTCATTTTTAACCTTAGTTTGAGTTACAGTATGCTAAAATATACGTTTCTTGGAACTACGTACCCACGAAGTGCCACAATTACTTTCAACCAGAAACAGGAAAAAACAGTGTGCTGTTCCAAATAGAACATACGGTTGGATGTTCTTCTCAAATAACTATTCGTCTAATTCAAAACTATTTTTACAAATGATTTATTAAAATCAATTCTTGCGTGCGAAACGTCCTTGGGGGTCGCGATTCACAATCGTCTGCTTCTTTTTGGTTGTGAAGCGCCCTTGGGCATCGCGTTTCACAATCTTCTTCTTCGACGTGAAACGTCCCTTCGCATCGCGTTGAAGACCACTTTTGCTGCGATTCGACTTCATGACGTGATCTTGTGGTTCGAGAGAGTTCTTGTTGACGAGTAGAATCAAACTGATTTACAGTGAGAGACTCGAGAATTTATATGCAACTCGGTGGGAGATGACCTTTGTTTTTGAAAATAAAATAATAAAGTGATAGGGTTACGGTTTTTTTTATTCAAAACTATCATTTCGAAATGCTTCTGTTCCTCTCATCTTTTGTACACGCAAGCCTGCCTAAAAGCCTAACTCGTACTAAAATCTGTCTTACTCCGTGTATCGGTGTTCTTTGTGCTTGAGCATTACTGCAGTACAAACCAGAAGAAAGAGAAACAGGATCAAATCGAAGCGCATTTTAGACCTAACATCACTAAAATGAAAAGTCTTTTATTTCCATCGTTATGGATGCAAATGCCAGTCCCACAGTGCCTGTCAATCCAAAATGCAATATTCCAATAATGCTCTCTCTTTCAGGTGACTAATTTATCTTTTCCTGCTTGAAAGTTCTTTTTTGTTTCAAAAAACCAACCATTTCCATTCCAAAACCTTTATTATTCTCTAAACACCATGTTAAACATTACCAAATGAAAATGGGTGGTGGACAATAAATGATGAGTATATTCGATTTCTATGAATTTCCAAAAAAAAAAATACAAAAAGAGAACGAGGGAAAGAGGGTTAAAAACGAAGGAGGATTAGAAGGAATACAACTAATTGAACAATATTTTTTTAGGTTTGTGGAGATGGAATAATTGGATGACAAAAAATCAAAAAGAATTAAAGGGACGGGGAGGAGAGACCGATTGTGGATTTTGTCGTTTGTTCCAATGGGATTTGAATCAGAAGAGATTCGGGGGAAAATTCAGAAGGAATTTAATGTTGTGTGTGTGTGCAGAAGGGGGACGGTGGAACGACATTTGAGAGAGAAACTGTGGAAGGCCCAAAGGTGAATTACGAAGAACGATTCCGAGAGAGAATTCGTTCGTCAACACCCTGAATTCATATCTGCCCCAACAACGGAAACCGGAGGAAGAGGAAGAGAGAGTGAGAGAGAAAACACAAAAAAACCGAGAGAAAATGGAGGAATTCTCTGTCGATTTGTGCTCTTCTGGAGGGTGGGGAAGGCGTCTCTTTTGATGAATTCACACCCATGCAGTCCATCCTTCATACATCTGAGACAGATTTGTAGTGGAAGTCGCTTCGGCAATCAGATGATCCACTTCTTCACGTGGCGACATCTTCCGATCCGTCGTCGCTGATCCATCGAGCCATCCATTCAGTCGTCGTTCGACACGTTTCACCACTTCCCGGGCTTGTGAATTCTCTTGTTGATCTTGATTCACAATCCATACATCTGGAAAATTAGGATTCAGTTTTTTTCTTTTTCAATTCGAGATTCATTCTGCGCCTTTAAGATAAATTACTCTTGAATACATAACTTACTCTCAAGTCCTGGCGGTGCTTTGAATTGCTGTTGTGGAGTACGAGCAGTAATGGTCTCAATTGGCATGGAGGAGAGATTGACGAGACTTCCAAATACTCTGAAAACCATTGTTATTATTTTCAAAAAATCCTCAGAACTCAATCTTACATATCAATGTTTTGCATGACGATGTTGAAGTTTTGCACGCAGGTGTCGATGTCCACTTCGTGGCGAAGAGCAGAGTGGCCTCTGAAATGAATAAATTATTCGAAACCAATCATAGAGCAGATCGCTCACTTCAGCAGAGGATCGATGAAGCCTCGTTTATAGAACTTCATATACTCGGCGAACTCTTCTCTCTCCTTTCCAATTGCTCTGATCAGTGGGCGGAGCTCTTTGGCTAGAGCCTGATGACGAGTGACTGCTTCACGGAGTTCAGTTCCTGCTTTAACTCTCTGCTGAGCATAAATTCCATTCGCTCCGAGCATTGATTTCTCGAGCATTAGGCAATCGGTCACTTGTTTCATCCAGAGAAGTAGATCGTCACTGAAAAACATTTCATTTTTATGTCATCGTTAAGGGTGGGCTGGTCAAGTGTTTAACTGATAGTGAGCCAAACTGAAATTTTGAAAAAAATACAGTAATTATAATCGTTATGAGGCCTTTCCGTACGTTAATCTTAACACGTCTTAACACAATACGATGCTTTAGGCCCTGATTTTTAGGTTTTGTTTTTCTATGGATCTTCATTTCCATGAATCCCTACCGATTATTCTTCCAAAGTGATTGCATCTCATTCATTCTCAACTGCAACAACTCCATTGTATCCGTCAATCGTTCCCTTGCTTTTGACTTCCACCCACTTCCATAAACCGCCAATTGAAGTGCCAAGGAGACTCCAGAAGTTGACGAATGTTCATGAGAAGTCCAGTCAACGAGTGGATCAAAAACGAATGCATCAAGAAGCATCGTGAGTACTTGATGACCGGAACGAAGAGTCGAAAGAACATGAACACACGATTCACGGAATGTACCGTACATTTCCGATGGACCGAGGGCGTGTCTCATGTTTCGAGATAATCGGAATGGAACAGTCTCCGGAATTCGAAGATTCTTTCCCTTATCGAAACAGATGTTGTAGTCAATATGGACAACATGTCCCCACTTCAAGTCAACCAACAGATTGTCCAAATGACGATCTCCGAGGCCCAAAACAGAACCAATCATACTCATAACAGCCAGTGATCTCGCATATCTTTTGGTGACGGACCACCATGTGTTCGCATCATTTGATTTCATCCAAAGCTCTCTGCTTATCAAATCCGTCGGCGTCTTTTCACACAGACCAGCAAACACTTCTTCATAGATGTACAGAGGCCATTTGGTACGGTCGGCAGCGACGGTGGCGTCGATTTTCTGGAAAAAAAAGAATTCAGATTATTTCTCGAGCAAACTTTTGTTTGCTAAACTTACATGAGCATTGAACGATTCTCTCATCATATTGTGATACATATTACTCGGTCTTTCAACATCCGGCACCGTTTCTCCACTCTTTTTCGATGCTTGCTTCAGAGCCTTCTCTTTCATCTGCCATTTTCGGTATATATGGAAAATGGGCGTGGCTCCTTCGACCCATTTAATCAATCCAGAACGTGGTCCGAGTGGAATGACTGCATAATGATGAGCTTGATATTCGGCGATTTGACGAGTTTTTCCTTTTCCCGGTTGGAGCATTACATTGCAGAGGCGAAGGAATTGCATGACACGTTCGTCAAGATGAAGATCCTCGCGTCCTTTGAAGAGGAATGCAACTCTGAAAGAGAGATTCAGAATGAGAAAGGATACAAGGTATTCTGGATGTGAGAACTCACTGTTTTCCATCAGAACCAATGAATCCGAGCTTCTTGGGTCTAGTTTTGGTGGGAAGAATGGTGACTTGTTTGGAGACACGAGCGATGGAAACTACACGATCAAACTCCACAGACTCTTGACCAGGCATAGGAACACAAGAGTTGACAAGCTGGAAAACGTTATTTGAGTACAGAGTCTACATTCGACCCAAAACTGGAATGCATGACTGAAATCGTCACATTTGGAGAGCCTGTTCTTTTCGTTGTTTCCAAAAGGATAGATCCTAAGGGGCTGACTGAACCCACTTTGGATGTTTTAGGTATCGTCGTACTCATAGGAAAAACTTACGTTCGCCAAGTACGGTGATATTTCCTCTGTCTCGAACAATTGCATTCCTTTTTTGATATTTCGATGAACAAAGTTTGCAATGAGCTGAAAATATCTTGTTACAGATGTCTAGAGCCAATATCTCTGCTTACATTTTTGAATGGTGCCCATGACTTTTCTGGAGAAATCAATCTCGATTGTCTCGATTCTTGATGAGCATTCGTCAATAATTCTGCGAAAGTAGTCACAAACTCCTCCTCATTCTTTGTTTTTGGTCTCTCAATGACAGTTTGTTGATAGAGATCATCGAGTACATCGAAGATTTGTCTCGTGAGAAGAATCGTCTTCTTCGCAATAATATCATCTTTCATTGCCGGCATTAAATGCATTGCCATCTCCGTTTTATTATTTTCAGTTCTTATCAATGTCAGACGTTTCTCCATTTCATGTTCCATTGTTCCAAGGACAACTGACCATTTCTCCTCATTCAATAGATTGATTCTCTCGAGTTCGGCAACAAATAGAGAGACATCACGGACAAGACTCGGATACGATTGAGCCATTTTAGTCTGAAGTTGCTCACAACACGCCTGAACACGATTACGATCATCGTTATGTTGCTCTTCGAGATCCTCTCCGATTTCAGTGGATGTTGAAGAAGCCGCTCCAGAGACAACTTGAAATACAACGGCATGAGGGGCAGCAGTACAGATTCGAGATATCAAATCGACAAGAGTCTTACGAATATGATCAGATGGATGAGAGAGACGAGCGAAGAGTTGGGGCAGAATTTCTGAAATAATCAATAATTGGATGCTCATGTGAAAATAATTTCAAATTGTATTGATTTTCCCTTGTTAAATTAGTACTGAAATAAGCCTAATAAGCTAAGAATAAGCTAATTGAACCAAAAATCATGAAGATTGCACCTCTACAAATTTCTTATTCGCATTGAAACACACTCAAATGAACTAGCTCACAATTTTTCAGTCAATTCCATGAGAAAGCAAAATGAAGTCCGTTTTGAATAATTCTAAAATACCTTTCCAAATATGAACATTCGTAGTGCTCAATCCATCATTGATCACATCAATGAGAATGTCTCCATGCTTGACGAGAAGCTCCAGAATCCTCAACGTCGCCAGTGTGGTCTCTTCTTTTCTGGAGTACGGTAGACTATCACAGTCTCCTGACATACTATGAATGAATTGGAAGTACGAAGAGACGGCAATTGAGAGGAACTTTCGCTTGTGTTCACTAATTATTTCCCATGCTCTCAGGAAGTGACTACCTGCGGAGAGAAGCATACTGTAAAAGGAATGAGATTTGAATTAAAAACAAAATATAAGATATCAAACTTCGCTCTTGCCACATCATTAATCAAATTTCTGACTTGTTTCTCTAGATTTACAAGACACGTCGTCTCCAAACAATTCCACAATTCATCATTCTCCTGTTGTGACTGTCCGAAAGCATAGTTTGTAAACGGAAGAATCTCCTGACAATTTTTGGTCTGCGCCATTTCATATGCCCATTTGGCCATCTTCAGATGAGCCTTCGCAAGGGATGGACATGTTTCAGATGCCAAATGATAGAGTGCTCCAATAAATCCATAGTATCCAATTGAAAGTTCATCAGAACGTCGTTGAATTTCAGACCATATTCTAGTGGGGAAGAGATTTGGAGAAAGAACATTATCAACATATGGGATTGTTTCGAAGAGATCACCCAATTGAATACTGGCTCGACTGATATGCTCATCTCGTTTAGCGATTTCAGTCACATATCCTTCCGAGAGCATCCCTGAAAATAAAGAAATTAGGAATTCATTGAAGAATGGTTGAACTAACTATTCTGAACAGTCAAATCCTGCATTTGAAAGTTCGATTTCAATTGAGCGCTCGTCACATAAACATCAGCTAATGATCCAAAAACTTCATTCATCTCACGCATTTGGACATCCAAATTCTGATTTTTGACGAGTTTTAGACGTTGCCTCTCCACCTCCAAACGTTGCCACGCATTCAATTTATCGCCTCGAATTGCCGAATTGATATGGAAGAATGCGAGTTGACAATTCCATGTTTTTCTCGATAGACGTATTATTTCTCCGTGGGCAGCACTGGATTGTCCACGATGATGTTTCATATGACGTCCCCAGTGCATTAGTTTTCGACAGATCGCCAGTTTATCCCCTTCATTCCCATCTTCATTCTTATCAAATATCTCCATATCTGTCAATTGATTCTTCATTTGAGAGGCTCCAGTCATTTTATCAACAAGATTGGCTATGATAATTGAAGTGGAAGAGATATCCGAATAAAGTTTACAAGAGGTATCAACACTTAGAGCCAGTGCACCCATTGCCGAAAATTCTTTTTGTAATTCGAGTAATTCGGATCTAAATTTAGAAGATTTGTAATAACCTGAAGTTCAACTAAATACCTTCTCATAGTCTGTGAGAATGCCGACTCAACTAGTTGAACACGATCCCAAGCACTCCAATCGACAACTTGTCTCTTCTCGTTTATAGTACCATTGATCTTCTCAAACTTTGTGAGCATTTCAACTGATCGAAAGTCCTCTGAAATCGGAGCATCCGGATCCTCTCCGTATAACGTATTCCGATAGTATTCGACTGCTTGAGGAAGACGTATACGATTGAGCATATCAATCATAGCGACTTGAATGATTAGCTTGAGAGTCTCGTTGAGTGTTCCATCAGTTACTAGAATAGTTTCCAGAGAAACAAGGGAAATTTCATATCTAGCATTAGCCATTTCAACCAGTGCTTCCATCAAAGATTGTCCCATTTCTGTTCCGAACTCCTCTCGAACTCTTCTTCTCAATCCAACTATTTCCATTGGTTCACCAAGAACAGCCATTGCAAGTGACATCAGACAAGCAGTACAAACTCCCGTCATAACCATTTTCTCATCGGTGGTCTTCTGACGAGCATAATGAGTCAGTGCATTCGATCCGAACCGTATAACCAATCCGTAGTATCCACTGAAATACGCGACGACCAATGCGGGGTAGTAGACTCGATTGAGCCAAACTTCACAACTCGCCGAGTTCATTGTGAAGAACTGTCGAGCCGTCTGAAAGTTTTAATTCATGAATTTTATAATGCTGTTTATAAAGCGTTACCACAGGAATCTCAGTCAAAGTGAACACCGAAGATCCTCCATAAATCGCAGAAAGCATAAGCTTTTCTAAAACTTCTATAAGTTTCAGAAGGAGATGTACACGAAGCCATTGAATCGAGTATTTCAATGGAGGAGATCCTGATGAAGTTTCCTCTGCAGCTTTTGGTCTTTTGTGGAGGTTTTTACGACTGAGAACTTCACTGGCGAGACGTTTTATTTCATCTGAATAATACATTTTTAGGTTACGTGGATAAAATAAATTCCCACTCTCAAAAGCCTGAAAAGTTTGCATTGGTTTGCCGAGTGGCGTTTTCATCTTGTTCACGATACAGAAATTGGCAGTCTGATTGATTATCCAATCCCATTTTTCGATGAATGCATCGGGCATTTGAACGTCTGTAGTCTCTTGAGATATGTTTTGACATCCTTGAATAATTGTTTCAAGGCATTCATCCATCCAGACATATGTTCCTTTTCTAAAAGAGAAAACTCATTTCAAAATTCTTTTTTTTTTGAAACTCACTTGAAAGAAGTGGGGACAATCTGTTTCAACAAGAAATTAGTGACAAGATTGAACTCTTCGGCTCCAAAACTTGTCGGCGTTATCAACTTTTGATGTCGTTCCTGACCCATTTTGTACACTGTAGACATACTTTGCCTGAAAAATTAAACGTCTTTTAAGAAAACTATAGCTGTCGTTTGGACAATTTCCAGGCGTAATTCATGCGGAAATTCTCGTTGAAAGAAGGCGCAGGTGCAAACAGAGGATGAGGAAAACAACAACAAAAAAGACGAGAAGTAGGAAGAGGAGGAGAGCGTTGAGGAGGGCTAGTTTTAGAAGGAGAAGAGTAAATATAAATACAATTTTCTCAAAAGGCGAAAATTGGCTCCTCAAGAAAACCGCGTGCCTCAATAACTGATGATTATAAATTTTGAGTTTTTGAATAAAATGTTTCAAAAAAGGAAAATCGGAAGCTACTCATAAAAGGAAAGTTCAGAGTGTATGTGACCACTACTACTACTGCATAGACACCGATTATCCGTCCAGTTTCTTTGTTTTGTTCTCTTTTTAGGGAGGGTCATAAATACATAAACACTTGTTTGAGTGCATGCAGTATTTTGGAATTGAAACACAGCTGAAACAAATTGGTTTCGAAAAAACTCAATCGAACGAGAAGTGCGCTGAATCATCGAGAGAATTCTGCGACGTTTGCTTGCTCAGTATTGCTCAAATGGTTAGACTTTTCCAGAACTAAACCAACCTAATATAAGTCTTGCAATCTCCAGCTTCCCAAATCGTCGTCGCTTCTCTCCACTTTGCTCTCTTTGTCCTTTCAGTGATATCTCTATCAATATCTGCAGACAATTCTGGCCAATTAGTGGCAGTTGAAAGAGTAGCCAACGATTGTCTGATACTGAAAAAAACGAACAATTTGACAGGTCTCTCCTGAAAAACCAGTCTCTTCCATCATCTCGATTTCACTTTTTGTATGAAGTGTCATAAAGAATGAATGGGATTCCAGTTCTCACTTCTCCCCTAACCTTTCATTATTCCAATTGAGCATCGATTGATGAATTACAGTACTTCTCAATCGAATCCATTCCTTTTGACTGAAACTATCTGGTCCGATTTTCTGTTCACAAGCTGTGCGAACAAGGGAATGAAGCCATGACGAAAGGAGAATTTTCGTATTCTTGGCGAGTTTTTCTCCAAAAGTGGAGATAATCTTCTGAAGAGTAATCACTTGTTTTCGGGCGTATTCTCTTTTCGTTTGTCCTATGGTCTGCCCAATTGAATTGTTATCACGGACGAGATAATCAGATTGAGCAATGTAGAAGTCATGACTATAATTATTCTTATTGAGCATAATAAACTGAAAATTGCACTAACGCTTTCAAATGTTCTACAAGAATGGCAACAAACAAATGGTACACTTGAGGATGATTCGAAGCAAGCCAATACTCTGTTAATGGAAGTTCTCCGGAGAAGAATTCAAAGATTGATGGACGAATTCCCATCATCTGAAACAGAGAACGGTTCGCTGAGAACATATAAATTGAATAAGTACCACAATAAGAGAACTCTTAGCAATTGAAATGTCTCTAAGCGAGGAGAAGAAGAGTAAAAGAATAGATTCATGCCATCTGATGCTGTCACTTATTGCTTCATCTGCACTTCTTCTCAATCTATCCATACTTTCTGAAAACCGTCAAATGTAAATGTTATTATTTATTTTGTTTTTCCAACCCATCATTATCTTTCTCAAATCGGTATAAGCCGCTTGAAGATGATTGAGTGAAGTTGGAGTGAGAAGGACGGAAATAAGATTGATGAGGTCTTTATAAATCGTGTTATGACTGAAGATTGTGAATCGAAAAAACAAAAAAAGATTCAATAAACCCACGAGAAGATACGAATATCTCGACTTCCGGCAGTAAATAATCCAGTTTCTTTATTAAAAACGATATGATGAACGCGAGTTTTAATTTGAGATTCAGCAGGAAGTTGTCGTACAATCTGAATAAACTAGCGCAGTGATTAGAAGTTTATGTCAACTGGAAAACAAGTGTATACCTTGGCGAGAGAATTGAAAAATGCTTGTTTCTCCTTTGTATTCTGGTTCGATAAATTCAGATCTTTCAGTACATGGCATAATGAATCCTCAACGCCTTGTCTCATGGCTAAATCGTCTTTTCCGAGTATCAAAAGCTCATTAAAAACGTCACAGACAATTGTGATCAGACTAGCCGACTCCCATTTTCCTCCGTTCTCTTCCAGCTCTACAGACATTTCTGATATCTAAAATAAAGTTTTAATTCAATTTTCTCTAAGTGATGACAGTTACCATCTGATTCGTTTCTTCAAGCATCTTTTGACTTTTGGCCATTTTCACCACTGCCATCGTCAATTTCAGACGTTTCTTCAATTCTTTTATATTCCCTAGTCCATTTTTCTTGATGTCCGGTCGAATGAGTCGAACCATTTCTTCGGCGAACTCTGGTTTTCCGGCACATTGATCAGAGAAACGAGTAACTGTGTCGACTAAAAGCTCAAAGTTCTTCTCATGAGTATTGAAATCAGGAAGATTTGTGAGAATTGCACGGAGAATTGATTCGAATAAATCATTAGTAACACTCGGGAAAGTGTTTGAAACCAATACAATTCCTTTCAAACAATGATTATAAACTGTAGTTGATGCATTCGGAAGCACTTTAATCATCCATTCCAGCGACTTTTCAACATTCTTCAAATCTTGTTCCTGTTCAGAAAGTCGATTTTCAGATTTTTGACTGATTGCTCCAACGATAAAATAAACGGAATAAACGATATCAGCACGAGTATCATCACTTCTTCTTGAACAATTTTGATAAAGTGATCCCAACCATATGAGAAATTCCGGATAAATCGCCGTATCAAAAATTAGTATTCCAAGTTCTTTTATTATTTTTCCAGCGAGCGATTTTAAATCATTTCGATCGAGCTTCGTGAGAATTGGCCAAACAACATTATCCAGAAGATACATCCATTTCACGGCAAGATCCTAAAAATAGATGAATAGTCTTCATAAAACCTTCACTTTCAACTTACATCCAAGGATTTAGCATTCTGCAGGATCTCTTGGATTCTGAGAAGAATCGATTTCCGCTCTTTCTGTGGGGTGTCGCGTTGACGAAGCTTAAATGCGGCCTCATTTAATGTAATAAAATCTGCTGGAATCAAAAATAAATACCTGCTCAATTAGGTTCCCAATATCATTGTTTTTCGATGTTATCATTTTTTGGAAACACGAACGGTTGCATAGGCTGAAACTGGAACTTCTATCAAACGATACGCAAACGTTTATGTTGTAATAAAGCGAAGTATGAACTATCAATATATTACCGAGTGATTTCAGGTGGTTTAGCGATTGGCTTATTTCGGCTACCCTATTTCATGTCACCTCTGTCTAAATTGAGGGTGGACATGACGAAACAGTAATTGAGATGATTGATCTTTGATTTGATCAGCTGAGAAAATTATTATTTCTCAGCAATTCACGTGTCAGAACTATTGAGGAACTTCACGTTAATTCAATGAAGGTAAAGATAAGGTTGTTTCAAAGGTCGTTGTTTCTTTATTTTTTTTGAAGAAAGTTTTTGAAAAAGTGAAAATTGAAAGTCAGCGTGAGTAAATAGAACAAATTTTTTAAGGATTGTGGAGAAAAATGAGACCGAATGAGCAGAATCCATTTTGATGCGAAATAATGAAAAATATTGCTTCAGCTGCAAAATAACGCGATTTTTATCGAAAATGCGCTTTTAATATAGTATAATTTTCGAATTTTTCGTCGTAAAACTGAGCAAATTTCTGATTTTGCATGAGCTTCTCTACTTTTTAGTCATAAAACCAGAAAAATAACACGCAAACGACTTTTTGGAAGTAAAATATTGCAACAAAACTGTAGAAAAGTAGTCAAAAAGTTGTCAGGTCACGCCGGCACTGTTGACGCAGTAAAACGAATGTGCGCTCCACGGTCAATCGGGAATGTTTTGTTGCGACGGACCGCTCTCTCCCCATTCTCTCGCTCCA
Source organism: Caenorhabditis brenneri (assembly GCA_000143925.2). Lineage (NCBI taxonomy): Eukaryota > Metazoa > Nematoda > Chromadorea > Rhabditida > Rhabditidae > Caenorhabditis > Caenorhabditis brenneri. The sequence continues at coordinate 181,891 of GL379989.1, forward strand.
TTTCTTTTTCCTATCGCTGCCCGTTTCAGAGACGTTTTTTTCTGAAGTTGACCATCGATTTTTCGTGAAATGCGTGGTAGAAATAGCAGTTTTCGACAGTTTTTCCCTGATTTCCATTTGTTAAAAAATGAGCGCAATCGATGAAAGAGGTTAGAGTGAGAGGAACTATACACTTTCATTTATCAGCTCATTGGCTTTGTATATCTTTCCACTTCCGACACAGTTGTGACTACGGGAAACTTTTTAATAGTTGAAGCAGTCGTGATTTGTTCTTCATTCGTGTGTGATTAATTAAATAAGAAAAAAGCTTCTTATCAGTTATCTTATCAGCCCCATCAATGTTTTTTGTTAATTGATTTTTTGAATGACTGATCTCTTTAATAGTTTAGTAAATTTACTGAAATATTCGAATGATTTTGCAAATGTTTTGAAAACACTTTTGAAAATACACTTCCACCACCTTAACCTGTCCATGTGTACCTTTGAAGAACTATAATTCTTATCTTTCTACTCTTTGATAATAAGTAGGGAGGTCTTTGTTTTTTATTCAACGCACCCAATCTCTCTTCTCTTCTGTAAAAGTTTCGTCATCTGGCGTTTATTAGCAGTTGTGGGGCCACTCATCTCTCACAGAAAATCGATTATCTTGTAATCATTTTCTGCTCACACAGATATAAATCGTTCCAAAGTACATTAATTATTGTTCTATGATTTATTGGTTCGTTGTGCTCAGCAATTTCTCTCTAATATCGATTTTTGCCCGCATAGTTTTTATTGTGTGCATTTGTTTTCCTTCCATTCTTTTCTTATTACTCCTTCCTAATTTTTATATGAATTTCAGTTCGCATAATGTCGAATCACCACTCGAGCTGCTCTTCCCGAACGGGCGGTGCTCACCGTCGGTGTGATTGCACTGAAGATCTATCGGAAAATGAAAAGTTATGGAATGATTTTGAAGGATGTGCACAAGCAGTTGCTCGCCTCTATTCGGACTCTTCTTGGAGAAATTTCAGAGGAGCCGCCGAAGGAACCACACAGTTGTATAAAGTGAGTGCTACAATTTCAATAAACTTTTCAAATGAACATTTTTAGACATCTACCGACAGCTACCGACGTGGTTTCGAGAAAGGTTTCTCTTCGGGATGTACGAGCATTGCGAAAGAGATTCTACAAGCGTTTCGAGATCCCTCAAAAGTCGATATAAACATAGTTCTAGAAGTTTTATACAGAAATATGGCGATTCCGAGAGAGGAGAGGCTGACTGTCAATACACAACATGTACTTTCAACTGATACGTTAGCCGCTGTGGAGTTATTTCAGCAGGTGAGAATTTCTTTCCAAACTGGGAATGTTATTCCTTTCCCACAATTCTTTTCGAAAATATTGAAAGGAAAGAGTGCGTCATGAATCAATTTGGGATGCAGTTTCCGACTCTCTGAATCCCCAATGAAGGGCCAAACGACTTCTTTTTTTTCTAACTTTTGGGAGTACGAGAAAACTATTAAAATTGTTCCAGGCTCTCAACCAACCTCCAGCAAACTCCCTGAGTACGCTGACGAGCTTACCGCCCACATCGAGAGAACATGCGTCGGATGCGCTGGACGAGTTTCTTGCGAATCAGGTATGTTTTTTCATGAAACCATTTGCTCTTGAATTCTGAAACGCTTTATTTTCAGGTGCAGCGCCATCGAAAACGGCAGCGATCGCCGAACAATTCCTCATCCCCGTCATCTCAAATGAAGCGGCAACGTCGCCTCTAAATGTGCTTCCTCCGGTGCCATTCGTTAAACTTTCTAACCATTTTTTCTTTGATTTTTCCCATCCTTTTTCTAGAATGCCATTCATTTTATTTTCTTTGAAACTCTAGTGAAAACTGAAAAACGTTGCCTTTCCAACCGGTCTTACCACTGCAAATGACTGAAAAATACTGGAATTTGTTCTATGCCTTAGAAGCGATTCTCGGTTTACAATTCATTATTTTTACTCAGATTTTCTTTCTACTGGTGTTCTTACGCTTCTTTAAATCTCTAGAATTCATGGATTTCAGCTTTTAAAGTCATTTCAGATAACCATTTTCTTTTCCCTTTGAAATCTTTTCTGAAATTTTAGCAGGTCAGGGTTTTCCAATTGTTTTTATCGTAGCCTCCTTCTCGTTTTTGTACATAAAACGCCATCCTTTTTCTTTTTGGATCTTTTTTATAATTAAATTCTATTTCAATTATTTAGACTCATTAAAACTCTCCTCGCACCTCCTAATCAATGAATCATGACTTGTGTATAAATTCAACTTCTCTTCTCAACTGTCTTCTTTTCTTTTGGGTGTTTTCGAACCGTTCTTTCTTCCGGTTTTATATTTGTTTTCAGGTGAATGAACAATAGGTTTCCATTCTAAAATTACAGACAAAAAATGGTGCGAAAACTGAAAACCCATGAGCAGAAGCTCCTCAAAAAGACCGATTTTATGTCGTGGCAAGTGGATCAGCAAGGTCGTCAAGGAGAAATGCTCAGAAAGTATGAAGAAATCGTCGGAGAATCAGAAGATCTATAACTTTGAGTTTCAGATTCCACGTCACGAAACGAGAGCACTACTCTCTGTACAACACTTTGGCCGCCAAGGTTTGTTTGATTGATTTGAACCTCGGTTACCTAATCATTTTCAGAGTCGTGAGCTCGCTGATCTCATCAAAAATTTACCAGAATCCGATCCGTTCAGATCGAAATGCACTGAAGACGTTCTATCGAAATTCTATAATGCTGGACTGGTGCCTACTGCAGATACACTGGAAAGAATCGGAAAAGTCACCGGAGCCTCGTTTGCTCGTCGTCGTCTTCCAGTTGTAATGCGAAATACCGGAATGGTTGATTCAGTGAAAACGGCATCAGATCTCGTTGAGCAAGGACATGTTCGAATTGGAACGAAGCTCGTTACGGATCCGGCATTTATGGTGACACGTGCTTCAGAAGATATGATCACGTGGACAAATGCTTCGAAAATTAAACGACATGTTATGGATTATAATAACACAAGAGACGATTTCGATCTTATGGATTAGTGGCGGTGATTTTCAAATCAATTTCTCTTGTTCTTATTGCTATTTTCTTAAAGTGCGAAATAAAGCCGAATAATGAACACAAGAATCTACTTTATTAAATTAACTTTGAACTAGTTCTCTTCTGAACTAGACGTATCCGAGTAGATGACCAGCGGTGCTCTCTCTTCCTTAGTCCACGACTCGATTTGTCGGTTAGTGTTCAATACGATTCTCAGCTGGTGTCTTGCTTCGAGACTGAAAATCAATAGTCTTAATTTAGAAAAGGGTGGACTAACTTACTCAATTTTCACATTATCTTCAATGACTGTCTTTGCCGATTTCATGAACTCCATATGAAAATCCGCGGGCAATGTCAAAGATGGAATCATTGGGTTGATCTTGGTTCTGAACCTGAAAATTGAATCAAGTATTATAGAAAGCGTTGAAAACAAAACGTACTGTGAGAACATAGCACTCGAGCCCTTTCCAGTAAGATGTTTAATCTTCTCCCAAAGAATTTTGCTGTACGGTTTAAATGTCTTTTGATCTCTTATGAACTCTCCAAGAACATATTGTAGGATTTCTTCGTTCGTGGGACATACTTTCATTGGCTCTTCCCGCCCTTCTTGGTCGTCTCGATTCGGCTCCACTGCATCCGTGTCCTCTAACTCCTCCTCTTCACTCTGGCCGAAATTGTTGAGGTCCTTCCAGTGTTTGCCGACTTTGGGCAATGGCACATCGCCAGTACAATCAATTTCCGTTGGAGGGGGCTCAATCAATTCCAGGAAGAGAAGATCATCAATGCTTTCAAAGCTTTCCGATGATTGAGATCTCTCGCTTTCTTTTCCAAATGTTTCTACTGACATTGTTTCCAGAGTTCTTCTTAGTGATGATGTTGAAAAACTGCCATCCGCGTAGTCCTCAATAGAGTCGGAACTGTATGATGGAGTTGGTGAATCGCGGGTCGAGTCAATCGGCTTGTTTGCTTTTGGTTCATGCATTGTTTAGTAGTGATAACGCGTGTGGTGATAAAGAATGACGATATTTCTTTTCTCAGAGTTTTAATAGGGGAATGTTGGCACTACACGTGGCAGATCACGTTTCAAAGTTAATTCAGAATTTTCACGTTGGTGACAAAATAACACTGGAGAATGAGAGGATCCTGTTCTAGAGGAATTTTTAATCAAAATGGGCTGAAGTATCTTTGTTCAGATCACCCTCGTAAGTTTGTCCATTTCAGACAATTCGATCAATTCCTGAATGAGCTATTTTGAATCCTAAAAATTGATCAAAAACATGGGATCTCAGTTATCAAGAGTGACCTGTTTTCCATCAAAAATTTCCAGATAATCCAGCTGAGAATCATGTTAGGGCTGTGGAATGTTTGGTGGATTTTGTGAAAGATTTATTCAAAATCAATTATATAATTTACGATATACATGAAAATGGATTCACTGACTTCCGTGAATACTTTCTGGAGAGGATTGTGAATCGAAAGAATGTTTGTAATGAAGTTTCCTATGGTGCATATGAGGATGAAATGAAGGGAATTATGTTATTTTTATGGAAAACAGTTATCTTTCCTTTTTTATGGATAATACACCAGCGGATATGAAGCTAGACCTGCCTGGAAACTGTAAACATGACTTCAAATACGATAAGGTAATCGAATGATAAATGAATAAAAGTAGAGAAATATTTTCAACCACTGAGTCAGAAAAGTATCAAATCTTGGTCAGGGGAATGGATGACTCTTGATAACTTATACAACTCGTCTTATCAACGATTTTTCTTTTGTTATTACTGTAAATTAACACTCGAAGACTACAACCTTCTTGTTAAAAAATGGTTGAATTATGAATTACAAAAAGATTTTGAATCTGTTCTTATTCCAATCGATTACACTATTTATAAAGATAATTGGTTTGAGGATGAGAAGAATCTCAGTATTCTTTTCGACGGTTTAGAACTGAAAAAATTCGATTTCTCTAGAAATTTGAATAATCACATGTGAGTTAAAAGTTCTTCTAGAAATCGTGAATACTAATCAGACATTTTCAATGATTGATCCAAATGGGAATAATATTGAAGCAGTGGAATATTTGGTCACATTTGTCACAGATCTATTCCAAATAGAGAATATTTGTTATCAACTGAATGCAAATGGGTTCAACAATTTCCAGGAATACTTTTCGGATCAAATTTTGAGTCGAAAAGCTATTTGTGATCATCTTATTCTTAGTTCATAGGTTCCTGAAGGGCGTTTCAATTTTGCTGAATATCTGAACAATGAGGACGTATATTTCATTCTTGACAACTTACCAGATGATATTGAAATCACATTCACCGGACTCTTCTCTGATGATTTCGAGTACAGAAAGGTGAAAAAAGAATAATTCTCCTCGAATCTTTTTTTTTAGTTTTTGACTCAGAAAAAGATTAATACGGACTCAGATATATTGATGAATTCTGAGCAATTTTTGAATTCGAACTTTCAAAAATTAACAGTGAGGTATAGCTACCGATTCACTCTTGAAGACTATAACCTGTTTATGAAAAAGTGGTCGAAACATGAATTACAAGAGGATTTTCACTATATATTCATGAAAATGAATCACGAGTTGTATGAAGAGAAATGGCATGAAGATGAGAAGCATTTGAATACCATTTTTGATGGACTCGACGTCAGGGAACACGATCATGATAGGAATTTGGAAGATTATCCGTAAGTTAATCAAATAAGAAAGTTTTCGTTGATGCAAAATCATTCAGACGAGCTCCTGTTCTTTCGAAATGCCATAAATTATTTGATATCCACCGAAATGATGGAATGATTGCAAGCCTTTCTCTCGACAGCAGCACATTCAAACTCCGAACTTGGATTCCGGGAAAAGATGGTTTCCCTTATTAACAGTTGATTATGGTTTTGATAGAACCAATAAACCCTGATAACTCTACTTGCACACAAATATTCCATATTATTTTTTCCTGTTCTTTCTTTGATTTCTCCGAAAGAAAGAAGAAGTGTTTTCTTATTGTAAGCTCATTTCGATTTCTGTAAGACAAAAACGTATCAAATAACTCCTGCTTTCTTCGACACTAATACATTTCTTGTTTAAGAGTTGGAAGCTTAATCCGATGACCGAAGTGTTATCAGATCAATGTAATTCTGTAGACGGAAGTGGTATGAAAATGAAAAGCATTTGAATGTACTTCTCGATGGATTGGAAGTGAAAGAGTACGATCATACTAGAATTCAAGAAAACTATCTGTAAGTTTAGAAGTCGACTAGAAAAAATGAAACTGATTGATTCAGTTTAAATAACCAAAATTCAGAATGCAGAAGAGTTTATGATATTATTATTCAGACAAGCTCCCGGTTTCTGGAAATGCCATAAGTTATTTGATATTCACCGAGATGACGGAAGGATTGCAAGCTTTTCTCTCGACAGACACACATTCAAATTCCGAGTTTGGATTCCGGACGAAGGTCGAGTTGCCTATGTATAGATGTTCTTGTTTCTTGTAGTTTTTTGTGAAACTAAGCAGCCCTGCAACTTCTAATTGCACCCAAAAATTATAATTTAAACAAAGTTATAAAAATTTATAAGCTTCCTTTTTTAATTGTTAGTGAAGAAAACAGTGACTTCTAATTCTAAATCCATTTTGATCTCTAAAAGGCTTTGAATTGTTGCAGTTGTATTATCAGATTACGGTATATCAACGTTTGTCATTCTTCATGTTTCCTGTTCTCTCTGCGACCATTAAACTTCTCCTGAAAACTCAAAAATTTATTCCGTTCCAGTAAACAAAGTAAATTCGAATCAATATTATTCCGTAGCTTCTTCCTCTTCCTCTCTGATTTTTGGTAGTTCTTTTGGTGAGTGTTCACACAGTTTCTCAATCATCTTCATTTCATTCCCACGTTCCGTACGACACGCCCATCGGAGACGCTCTCGGAGAGACTGAAAAAAAATCTATTGAAATGAAAACGAAGAATAAAAATCACCTGTTTAGTGTTCTCCCAGAAAGATCCTTTTAGGATAGTTTCCACTTTCGAAAGTTTTGAAAGATCAGCAGCCAATTGAAAAAGAGATTCTGAAACAGGAAACGTTGTGAATACTTTTATGAAAAACTTACTCAATGCAATCTTCTCAGACTCTATTTTATTGTGCAGGCTGTTATAACTATCCATTGAATCGAGAAGCTGAAAACTAATCAAAAATAGTTTTTCTATAAAAAAAAGCTACAAAACCTCTCTATAAGACTTATCGAAGAGTGCATCGAGTGCCGTAAGATTTCCCATATTTCCAGTTTTACACGAATTCAGTGATAATGATTCGATGGCTCGCACTTCTTTCGTTCGGCAATCAATGATTTTTGACTCTTCTTTCTTTTTGACTTCCAACTGAAAGCTTCCAAATTGAAAATGTAGATCAATGTGCAGTACCGTTTTTCTTCCGACTATTAGCTAATTTGGGCTGACTTTGAGCATGCTTCACGCAGTCAAAACTCATTCTAGGGTCATATAAAATTTTTGGGGGTATCAAGCATAGCTTGAACTTTATTTTTGGAGCGGTCAACTTTTTTGTTCAGCCTTTGTCCCGGCAGATATGGTTCGTTCAATAGAACTACCTCAAAAATCGGCTCTAAAGATTTCCAGGGCGGTACGCTCAATCATAACTGTCCCACATCTGAAAAGTGCGCGGAGCTAGAGAACAGTTGTCAATTGTGAACTTGCTCCAAATTTAATTTTGAGAAAGTTTGCAGTTGACAACTTTTTTTATCTGGATCTCACCACATGAGCATTTAATCAAAGATACTCACTTCATTGATATTCTCCAACAACTCCTGCATATACTCGAACGGAATCGTTCCTCCAATTTGAGTTTCTTTCGATGCCTCCGAAATTCTTCTCACCAATTCCCTCGAAGCGATTTGTAAAAGTGAGATGTGTTCGGATTGAATACGGTAGCGATCTGAACCGAAATTGAATGCTTTGATATCAAGAGTTCAAAGAACTCACTAGATTTACTAGCCGCAAAAATCGATACGGTACTCTCGGATCCATGAAGACTGAATCCGATTGCTTGTGGGTTTTCGGATTCGAACTCTGAAAAGGGAACTTCCGATTCTGAAACTAAATAAGAGTTCTGACCTGAGAAGAGAGTATTCAGAGGAAGAACACTAGTATTCGTGTCAATTGTCACTTTATATTTTGCATTTCGATCGACTTGTGTATCTTCGAATAACACTTTGAACGGTAAATCGATCACTTTTGAGATTGATACTGCAATGAAATATTTATAATTTCGTTTTCTTCATTTTTCCTAAGAACTCACACTGCGAGAATGTGCAATGAGCAGTAATAGTGACCCGATTGCTGGAAGGAGGTGTTTTCGAACCAACGTAAAATGGGATCTCAATGGATGATGTGGATTCTGAAGACATGCTCTTCTATTGGAGTACATTCTTGGGAAACCTACTGGAACTGGGGACATTCAAAACAATTTGTTTTGAAGGACAAGCACATTCCGAATCAATATTGATTTGAAGTTTCGATACATTATGGAGTTCTGAGAATTCAACGAGCAAGTTGCAATACGGAGCATTACTCGCGGCATTTGGTTCGATCTGAAAATCAAAACCTCCTCTATGAGAAGAGAATTTCTTAAGAATACAGTACCGTCCTCTTCCCGATCTCTCCACAAGTCAATGTCATCTGAATTCCTTCTTTCTTTTTTATCCCCCCTCCAGCTGCATCAGATTCTTTGATTTTCAACTCCAAAGCTTTGAATTGTTCCATTCGATCCGCATAGTTTACGATCACTTTGTCTTCTGGGACCTAAAATTTCAAATCAAGAATTAAGATTATGAAAAAGCGCAGAGCTGTAAAAGTGGCATGCGCCTTGAAAGTAAAATTCAACAAACCTTGTACAAACTGGGTTCAGTTCCCAGGTAACCAACAACGATTTTTCCACTGGTAGCCATCATTGTGATTGTGTTCTCGTAGGATTTGCTGGAATAATTACTCTATTTATTCACAGAAAACTAGAAAAAAAAAACAAACTTATAAGAGCAGACCAACAAAGCGACAGGGGACATTTGAGAACTGCAGTTCCAAACCAATTTGTTATCCTGGAAGATCAATAAAGTGTCGTCAGAAGTGGCAATAATGAGACGGTTGAATTGGGTGTTGTCTAAAAAAACAAAAATAGAAACTACAGTAATCTTTTCTCACGTGGGTTAGGAATTTTCTATAAACTGGAGGTCTGAAAGTAGATGCTCCTGTGAGTTGATTCTGAAATTTCCAGCCCTCACTAGAGCCTGAGAGTCTGGAAATCTTAAGTTGAAATTGCTACGTCAATAATACATTGTTAAAAAAAGAGAGGGGGACTAGATATTCAGATGAAGATTTTCAGGCTTTCAGGCTTCAGTGAGAGCTGGAATTTTCAGAGTCCACTCACATGAGCATCTACTTTCAGACCACCAGTTTTTAGAACATTCTGAATCCGTGTGAAAAAAATTCCCTTGTAAATGTTTTCAAAAACTCACTAATCAACAAAGATCGATACAAAACCATTGCCATCCCTACTGCTTCCAATCTAATCTGCCAGACAACTGAACCGGATGAATTGAATGCAGAGACATGTCTACGACATAAAATTATTGTAGTTGGTTTTGATCCCTCTGTTACTTCCATATGAATTGCAGTGTCTCCCAAATTGAATGACCAATCGAACTGGAAATAAGTGAATTTGGATACTGTTGGGACTGTACTGTATGTACAGCCCTATTTTACTAGGGAACCTGCGGGAGATCGCGATCCTAATCTCAAGTCTCCTATAGTTTTACTCACATTGATCTTTTTCTGTGATCCACTGGACATCAAACTGAACTTGATCGCTGCTAAAAACCCATTATTCGCCACAAAAAGTGTTTGAGTGGTTTGACAATATCCAATAGGACCTGGTTGAAGAGCTCTCAATGGAATATTCGAGAACACACACTGATCTCCTTGGAATAGGGATAATTTACAATCGATGGATTGAACGAGAATCTGTGGAGTTGCTTCTTCGATGGGAATCACACACATATTCCAAGCGGAGATTTGAAAAGAGTGAGAGAATATCTCATCAAGGGAAGCGTGCTTGTCTTCCGGATTCGCTGCAAAATAGTTGCTGTTCTACAGTAACTGGTGAGTTCCAATACAGTAACCAGACCTAATGAAACCTGGTCTTACCAAAATTCACTTTATAGTATGTCAATTTAGTTGGTGACAATACTGCTAGAATGTTCTCCATTGCCGGCAAAAACTTATCCGATGCCATTTGTTGAACTGGATATTTAGTTTGAGCTGTGACAAGCACATGGTTCTATAATTCAATTTTGGGGAAAATCAATCGATATAGAAACCTACACAATCCTCTCTGTTTCCTGGATCCAATATCATTATTTGACCATCTTCTCCTCCCACCACCAGCTGTTCTGGAAATATTTTCTTGTTATTCAAGAACACATAGAGCTCATAGACATTATTGCCTATTTAATTGTATAGTTTCTAGTAATAACAGTTGACGGATCCTAAAATTTTACAGGTTTTTGGATCAGAATTTTTTGAAGACGTCATACAAATGTAACTTGTAAAAGTGATCAATATAAAACATACGAAGTAAGAAACATAGCCAAATTTAGTGATTCTTAACAACACTTATTGAAATATAGTTCTGAGATTCTATTGATTGAAAATCCAAGTAAACTCAATTCATCCTCCTTATACATTCAATTATTTTAAAACCACAAACCTCTATCTTGAAAAAAAGAAGCATTCAGTATTGCTGAAGTCTTTGGAATTGTATGAGTAACCCATTCCACTAAACGGAACAAGGACATTTCTCCCAATAGTGCTCCGAAATAAGCCCGCTCTTTCCGTCTTCTCACCCCTGTTTACGTGTTTCCATGGAAACCATGCGATGTGAAGAGAGAGAGAGAGAGTTACAGACAGAAGACATTTATTAATTTACACTTTTGGAAACCGAACGACTCAATAAATACTAAAAATAAATACACAAAAAAGGAAACATGACAAGAAACCCAGTGGAAAGAAAAAAGAAAATTTGAAACGAGTAGAAAATTGTTGATTTGTATTTCGATTTGTCTTTGGAATGTGGAAGAAACATCATCGGAATCATCATTTACTTGGCCTTCTTCTTCTCCTCGCGACGTTGACGGGCACTTAGCTTGTTCTCCTTCGCCATTGTAGCATCTCGGAGTTTGAGGGCGGCGAAGGCTGAAAAATGCATTTTTTATATTTGAGTTTTTTTGTTCGTGGTTTTTTTTTTAATTCTCAAATGTTCAGAACATTTTTTGGTCGATGTTTCTCTACATAATTTTCATAACGACCGAGGTTCATCAAAAATATTGGGCATTAAAGTTTTTGTTTTTAATTGAATTGAGAATTTTAAGATAACAACACTCGAATTCATAACGCAAAATAGTCGAGAATCTTTTCAGCAAAACGTTAGCTTTTGGGAGACGTTTTTTGGAGAAAGAACTGTAACTCTGTTGATTTTCTATGAAATTCAGAAATTTTAAACAAGGCTGCTTGAATATATCACTATTATTTTTTTTTATCAGCGATTAGTTTGTTTTCTAATTATAAATTTTATCAACTTACCGAAAACGGCGATGACCACAATGGCTGGGATGATGAAGACAGAGTTGTTGAAGGATGTTGAGTATGGTCCATTTCCTCCGAGCTCAACCATTTTTGTTTGCCGTCGACGCCTGGAAAAATCAAAAAGATGATTAAAGCTAAATATGTCGATGGAACACGAAGTAAACCGAAAAGAAAAACGGAAAATTTTGAAAACCGAAAAGCATACTGCAATTAGTAGAGTGAACTTTGGAAGCAGAATTTCATATGCTTCCAGAGTTAATAGGGACTCGAGAATCAAGAATTCAGAAAATAGAATGCTAAAACTATACAAAAATGATAACATTTGAAAGAAAAGCATGAATCGAAAGGGGTGGGAAGACAAAGAAAACGTGTCTTCTCCTCGGAAAATTTGCCAGCTTGGAAGCGCACGCATCGCGACCGCAACGCGCTTGACGACACTGCGACCAAACTTTTTTTGAGGCGATTCTCGGATTATTTCATGCAAAACATCATGTTTTTTTAGTTTGCATGATGTTTGAAATTTTCATAGTAGTTTTACATAATGCTCAGAGATTTTATTGTTGTTTATTAGTCGTTGTCAGATCAGTAATGTCAATGTATCTTTTTAAGGCGAGAAAGCTCAAGTTTGGGGAGATGGGACAAAATATGGGCAAGCTATAAAAAAACGAAGGCAATGCTTTTTGAAAAATATTAGACCAGTGTGCTGAGGTAGTTGTAACAGTCATCACGATACACGTGTCCATATGAGAGTTTCGCCCAAAAGTAAAGAGTTTTGCATGCAAACCAAATGGCGAGAAGAACAGCTGAAGATCCCAATGTGATCGAGACGCATTTTGAAGCCAAGCTTCGTGATGGATCTATTGCAACTGTGAGCATCAACACTGAAATAGAACATTAACTTTAGTTTCTTCATAACATAAGGGGCAGAAGTGAACAACTAGTTCAGTGATTTATAACTTTTGAAAGAAAAGTTGAAACTAACCAATTGCAAATATTATGATTGAACCGAACCAAAACGAAAAGGCCACGATTCTTAAGAAACTTGTCGACTTCATGTATTGAAGGGCACTGAAAGTATTTTGTTCTCATTCAAGTAAACTCTTTCTCCAATAAGTGGATTATAGTTTAGTCTTTTTTTTTTGAAATATTTACTCAAAATTTCGATTCATTCGAAAGTATGAAGCATCTTTCTTTTTAAAAAACTCACACTTCAACATCTCCGGGATTCTGATTTTGTTTGACAATTTTCATCATGAAGAGAAGTTGAAGAGCAGAAATGAAAAACACAAGGATTGAAAGAATGACTATTGCAACATCAAGACAGGAAATTAATTCACGAGTGATGTCAATAGCAGCTTTATAAGGTATATTGGGGGCTTTTGCACTCCGAAGAAATCGTTCGGAATTCGAAAAAGGAAAATGAAAAGAGACGACGGCGAATAATGCCGAGCAAACTGACATGAATAGGAGAAGCAGCATGTTCCAATGAACCTGAATTGAACATCTTTTTAGAAAACTGCGCATTAATCAGAACTCACTGTCTTTTTATCCATTGCTTTGTTCTCATTATTCAAATCGTTAACTGATGGATGGCTCTCACTAACTTGTCCTCCAACACCACTGAATGTTCCGACAGTTTTCCCACCGGCGCATGAGACTGAGTACCTCATTGATATCGGAGAGTTTTGAGCCTAAACTTGCTTGAATGAGAGAAAGTTTTGAAAATATCGGAGAAACTCTTACCAAAGGAAGTAAGGCATCATGATTTATCGTTGCGGGAATGTGCTGATTCCGTCTGATCGATGAATTCATCATCGCAGTGAATCTGAAATGAAGAATAGTTTGTTAGGTGAGGAAAAAAGAGGCCAACGATAAAACAAGGAGAAGTGTGACCCGTATTTTTTTGACGACTTTCTCTCTACCTAATCGTGTCGTGCCAAACAAAATAAAACTTTCTTTTCTAGCTGTAAGGAAGTTTGTATTACAAAGAGACCGAGAGCAATCAGAGCGAGGACCACAGAACTCGTTGAAGCTGCTCAGCGACTGCAGCTCCGCATAAGTTTTTGTGTAAGACGACGAACGGGGAGATTTCTAACGAAAGGCCATCACCAGGTGGTGGCATTTGAACAGACAGAGAGAGAGAGAGAACAGAGCATAATTGAGTTGTGAAATGTCGAAAAGTGAAACAAATGATCGGCCAGTTTGCCAGATGTTCTTTTTTTGCGAAAAAAAAGTGGAAGAAATTTCGCAAAAAAAATTTACAAGAGAAGGCGTCGTTTATAATGCCTTCTGTGCAATCACAGTGTTTATTCTTGAAGTTCTTTTCGCTTTCTTTTTTTTCGAACGCTTTTTCAATCTTTCAAATAACAAAAAGAAATGCCAAAAGAGCAAATTCTATTGCATTTTGAATGCGCGCTATGATGATGACTGTCCACTATGATTGAACGACGACCCCGTCTCTCCTCATTCACCCCTTTGTTCACCCATCAATGCGCCATTACGATCAATACACAGTACCAGATTAACAACTGCGAGAACGGTTTTTATTCGTTTCGAACCTAATTTCTTGTTAAACTTTCTTGCTTTTTCTTTCTTTTTACTACCTATATTAGTTGGCAAATATGTTTTAATAATTTCAGCTTATCTCTCCCAGTTCATTCTGTTCAACTGGAAGAAATCAATATAAAACAAAGGTGAAATGAGTGCCGGTGAGTTTAAAAACATATAACGTTTTACTGGAAAGGGAAACCTCTCACCATATGTAATTGGATATCTAAACTAACTTGAATATTCTCTTCCAAGTTGTTACAGATTACACTCAATACGGCTACTACCAAGGAGCCGGCGCTCCAGCGGCAGTACCAACTACAGTTCCTCCAGTATCCGCAGCGATACCGGCTTCAGTTTATGGAGAACAGAGACCGACGTTCTCAGATGATGGAACTGGAACTCCATACAGCACTATACTCAATTTAGTGGGAACCACCGCAGTCAACAATGATATCAGTTATGACACATCATCGAAAGATCCACACATGATCAGGTAAAATAATGAAGGAGATTTAAGTAGAATGTACAACTGTAAAAAAGAAAGAAGAAAGAACGGAATAAAGGACGAGAAAGGTCGTGGGAAAGTAAACATTTCCGAACAAAAAAGGACCGACTCACACAAAATGACCATGAAAGTAGAAAGAAAGAAGAGAAAAAGAGAAAGAATGGGATTTATCTTTTTATGTTTCTGGAGTAAACAAACAAAAAGAAAAGCGACAACGAAAAGTGATACCGTACTCGTTTACAGAGCTCGTGTCTTCATCGGAAACATTGCCCGTGCAATTATCACTCGTGATGATATTATCGAATTGTTCCGTCCATTCGGAAAGATCATTGCTGTCAACTACTTTGCAGTGAGTTACTGTAGACCTATAATCAGTGCACTTTTGCGTCGCTTTATTCCGAACTTTTGTGTTTTCAGCAACAAGGATTCGGATTCGTTCAGTTCAATGAGGCAGCCAGCGCGGACGAGTCCTGTAGATCACTCAACGGAATCTCTTGGAAAACATGTTGCCTAGGTAGGTTATTCCGAGTTTGTTCAAAATTTTGAAAAATCAAATAAGTTCCGGCGAGAGCCATTTAATTTTATTATATTTTCAATTCGGAGTGTTATTTTCTTGTCGTTTTCAACAATTTTTATTTCGTTATATTTCTCTCAATTTCTTTCAGATGTTCATTTGGCTATGCTGGGCTCTTTGAGAAAGCCAGCACAATCGGAAAGTCGTCCACCGCCTGCTTCATCAGCAGCTCTCCCGATTGGGAAGCAGCTGAGTGCACAGGCTGTCGATCCTGTCGCGCAAAGGTTTCTTTTACTTTTACTTTAATTTTTTATTCGAATTTCATCTTTTTCTATTTAACATTCAGATTATTTCCAAATTTGAAATTTTCTGAGATTTATTTTTCGTTTTCTGTTTTCTTTTCAGAATTGTTCCGTTCGAAAAGCTTTACGTTTTGGAAAGTCGCAGTTTTCTTCTTGCGGTTGTCATGAATAATTAGAAAGTTTGCATTTGAATCATTAATCAATGCAAACTGCCGATTATCTTTTTGAAAATGTATAATTTTTGCAACAAAACCTTCAAATTTAGAAGAAATCACAGTTTTCATCACGCGATTTCTATGCGAACCTGCATTTCATCTTGCAAAGTATCCAGAATTCCAAAAACAAAACCTTTCTAAAAGTCAAAATATTTTTTGTATTTTTCAGTGGAAAACGCCCGTTCGAGGATGAGGAATACGAGATTTTCAAGCAGAACAAACGAAACAAAGTGTTCGCCAATGGAGACAGCACAACAAATGAACAATTGGCTCCAAATGGTGAGGAATCTTAGAGCATTTTATGATGAAATAATAACCGGGAAGGGTTTTCTTCAATTCAAAATTTCCTAATTTTCAGAAATGTGCGACACAATGGTTTGCGGACACTGCCGTTTCGTGACGAGTGACTTCGAAGAATTCAAAGAGCATCGTGTCGCTGGATGTGGAAAGTATAAAGATCCAGGTAATTAACCTGGATTACTTCAACTTTGCCATTACTTTTCCAAACTACAAATTAAATTTTTCAGAGGAGCCGCGTCATCGACTGAAATGTGCCACATGCAGTCAACGATTCCTTGGTGCCTGGGGTCTTTTGGAACATCTCACAGAGTTCCATCGTATGTTACTCTACAATGAGGAAAAACTTGAGGTGACATACTCTAAAATCTTTTATAATAGATAGCTTATTTTTAAAATTTCAGGCAACAGATCTCGCTCAAATGCGTGCCGGATCAGTCTCAACTCCATCTTCCGTTTCGGGAGCTCCACCAACAACAGCGCCGAGTGTGACACAAGAAGTCTCTGCCAACTCAACTCCATCTTATCCTCAAATCATTGAAGGAACTCCTGTATTATATTCATCGAATAACGGAACTCCACAAATCTAATCTACTGATACCGGCCTTTTCCCCCAGAAAAATTGAATCTCGTTAATTTACTCTGCACTTTAAGTTATCTTATATTTACTACATTCTGAACTATTTGAATTCGCTTTTCCGTTGGAATGAAAAACTTGCAGTTTTGATGCAAAGCCTTTATTCCCATTCAAATAGAGATAAAGAACGCACAAGTTTATTATTTGCAATTTATTGAAACATAGAGATCGGTTGGGTTAAAAAGGATTAGACGGGTTACATCACAGGGAGATATCACGTGCAATAAACTAAGGAATGATGGAAACAGGAAATTAAATCGGGATGGGGAATATACATTATCTGGTATTAAGAAGATCAGGAGAAGAGGGGCTAGATACACTACGCATTCTATCAGTATGTACAAGTTTTTCAACAATTTTGAGAGTAGTCGTGGCATCTTCTATCGAATCATGTCCACCATGTTGAATGTCTTCTTCCAGGATATGTTTCGCCAACTTTTTCAACGAAAACATCTTTCCATTTTCATCTTCAAAAAGCAATCCAGTATCAATTACATTGAAATGAACCAAGTGAAGCACTTTGAGATCATTCGAGAGACCATGGCCGATGAGGATACTCGAATGGTTTATGTATTGGAATAGAAGTCGATGTATCTGAAAAAAATAATTTTAATGAATAAGGGAAAAGATCACCCTGATGGACAACCTTACTGTACTCTTACATTTTTTTCAAAAGTAAGACGTTCGAGAGTGATTAAAAAATGAAACTGTTCAGAAAAGAACCAGGAAATGTTTCCCAACTTTACCTCAATTGAAAATCAATGTTTGCTCTCTTTTTTTTAGCCTAAAAGTTCTACAAATCTCTGTTGTGAGATTCAGGAATAGTAAAACTCCTAATTCTTGTTGTGGAAATAATGCTCCGCATCTATTTCCTCAACCTTCAAAGTCTAACTCGTAGATTCTATAAAATAATGAAAGATTACTACGGTGAATTGTTGCCAATACTTGAGAAGTTGATCACGCCATCGTTCGATCATTCTTAATTATTTGACCCTATCCTTATCTCTATCACCATCTCTACGTGGAAAGGTCAATGATGCTTCCCAAATCCCTACACAATCAGTTCTGGTTTCCAACAACCTTTGGGAAGGTAAAAACCCTCATCTGGCTCGATGTGACGACAACATCAACAAGGACCACAGGACAAACGGGATCCAGTGGTAATGTCAAGATCATCGGACAATCAATCTCTCTCGTATGGCATTAATAAACCGTTAGTTATCATACTGTGTTAACCGTTTTTCTAAGTTATGTCTCTCTCACTCTGTGCAACGGTTCTGGGCTCACCACTCAAAGACCGTTACAACAATTCTAACCTGTCTCAATGTTTTTCCATGTTCCAAATGATCCATTTCTATGCCAGAGAATTGAGTATTCAAATGAACAATCTTTCCCTCGGGCTTTATGAATTCATCAATCATAATTCGATTCTTCGCGTCCACAAGAGAGATCCGAGCTGCTTCCAAGCCGTTTTCTGTATGTATCATTTCAACATCAAGTCCAAATATCTGAAATGAATCACTAGAAATACAGGCGACGAGAACGCCAGTAATGCTTTCATTGATCTGCCAAACCGAAGCCCACCAATGGCAACTATCATAATAACCTATAATATTCACCTTGTTTGATCTGTAATCACTCTCTGAAACTGGTCTCGGAGTCTCCACAAACTCTTTGAGAACACTTTCAGAAGGTTGTTGATGGACATGGAATGAGTGTGATTGACATCCTTTTGAAGTTCCAGCTCTTCTCGAGCAACACTTATGATACCGTAATCCGTTTATCAATTCTGTTTTGAGTGGATGATATTGACAGAGATTCGGACGGTTGAATGTGGATTTACGATTGAAGAGTCTCGAGCATCGGGTGCATTTTCGCGTAGAGTCTGGAATGTTTCCTTTTTCATGCGCCTTTAAGGTAAAGTCCAATTACCTGTATCAGGCATAAAAGTGTAGGCACTCCACTTGTCTCGTTTGTATTGTGCTCTATTCGACGTTTCATTATCAAAATAAAGATATCCGTTATTTTTGAGAATCTCCTCCGGAATAATGAATCGGGAATAGGAATCATGCATCTCCTGTGGACTCATCCTGTGTTTTGATCCAAAACGAAATGGATGAAGTTGCATGCTTTGTTTGAAAAGTTTGAGAATCAAAATTAGAATCTCCATAAATACATTTGAGCTTAAGCCCCTTGGGTTAAATGTTGGGAATAAATTTATAGGTTTAAAAAGTTTAGAGATTTGTGAACAAAAATAAATCGAATGAATGCATAAAAAGGAATGCTGACCTGGCGGGAAAGAGCGAAAAAAAAGGAGAGGAGGCGCGAAAAAATCAGTAGATCTATTCTTTTTTTTCCACCCCTTCGGAAGGGTTTCCCACAAGGCTACATTCATGTAAAAACAAATTTTGAGATTTCAAGAGATGAGAAAAGTTGACAAAAACAACAGTATCGAGGATGATATATTTAAAATGGGGGGGGGGGGGTGTAAATATGGAAATAAATTAGAAATTTAGAAGAAGAAGACGAAGAGGACTACGCAGCAGGATCGTATTCGTTTTCCGGTGGTGTTGCAGTGTCTGAAAACAGATTTTGAATATTTCGGAATATAAATCAAAACGAACAATTAGTTTGTTCTGTGGTATTGTAAACGTAATCCCCAATATCATCGTCTTCTTGTGGTGGTGTTCGTGGCTCCGCATACGGATTGTATTCCTGATATTGGGTGTTTGGAGCAATCTCTGAAACTAGACATTCGATTATTAAATGTGAATTTTCAAAGATTCTCACCTTGCTGATATTCCTGCATATCATCTTCCTGTCCAGTATATCCCTGAGCTTCAGCAGTTTGACTGTATTCACTTGGTGGTTCATTCTCTTGCTCATAATACGTTTCCTCTGTTGTCTGTACTTCTGGATATACAGTTTCTGGAACCGGGCTGTCCTCTCCAACTCCCGGAACCTTGTAGACCAATATCAATCCGGAATCACCACCGGAGAATAAATGACGACTAGTTGGGGAGAAGGTAAGTCCACGGATTGCTGTCGTGTGTTCATTGATCACTGACATAATTGGAGTGGTCAGCTCAATGTGCCAAATAAAGATCTGAAAAAAGAAAAGGGAATTCTTTGATTCATTCTCTGAATTCTCACTTGAGAAGAGGCGGATGAGCTGGCGAATCGAGTTCCAAGAGATTTTGTATCTACAGTGAGTCCAGTGACCGATGAGTCATGTGCCGAATAGATTCGAATCGCTTTTGTTGTTCGCGTTTGATCGCCGTCCACACCACTGAAAATCAAATCATTCTTTGGAAAAAAAAACCAAATTATATAAATAAGAGGTTTTGGCATTTTGTAGAACTGAGCTGGAAAACTGTTTTTACAATTAAACACCTGCACACTTGTGCAATGGTTTTTGGTGTTTCTGACGTCAGTCTATGAAAAAAAAACGTTCAAAAACTACTCTGAAGAAACGTCTCATGGCTTTTGTGAATTACTCAAATAAAAATGAGAATTAAGAACAAAACAAATTTCTAAAAACCACAGAAAAAGTTTTTTTGTAACCTAGAACGAAAATTCCAAACCGTAGACAAGTTAAATATAAATGAACATACAAATCGTTCAATGAGTTCATTTTGATGAGATGATCATCACATCCACTTAAGAATCGATCGTCTTCATAGAGGAATTCAATCTTTCGAACCCTCATCGAATGAACTTCGTATTTGCGATAAAGTTTGAAAGTGTCTGCATGAAGCATCTCGATTCCACCGTCTAAATGACCGATTGCCAAGTATTTTCCGTCATGACTCTGAAAACGAATTAAAAAAGTTTTCTGAAATATTCGAATGACAACTCACATATCTCATACAACTAATCTGTTTTACACTTTGATATTTCTCTTGCCGAATCGGAATTTGTGAATTGAATTTCATATCTTTGAGATATCCGGAGAATGCCGACGTGGTGAAATCTGTTGAATCTGGTTTTATTGCCACGTGGACAGCTTCAAGATATCCAGGTTCAACCATTGATAGTTCGACGGAATTCTGAAGAAACGTCTCATGAATCACTCCATCGATACCCGTAGCCACAACGTCTGAAAATTAAGAATTTAGTAGAGTTTCCCAATGAGAGAATATTCCAGCTTACATTGTCCGTTTTGTGAGCAATCCGCCGAGTGAATAGCGCTTCTCCACGTGTCCAACTCGAGCTTTTCCTCCAATGTCATTGAGTCATCTTCGCGGTTTTCTTGTCTGTAATTAGTTCGATTTATACACCTGAACTAAAAAAGTTAACTCACGCGAATAATAATTTTGCTGAGTCATGTGCGACTGTGATGACTGCGATGGTTCCTCCGAATCGAACCGCCCACATTCCAACGATTCCTCGAGCGTGCACTGAAAAAAGTATTCGTTTTCGATTTCTGAAAAATTACACTCACATTTCTCATATTTTGCGACAAGCTTGGCTTGTGGAATGTTCTCCTCCATCATCGATTCGTCCATCCTACAAAACAAAAAACAATCGTTTGTGGATACGGACCAGCAATTGAATTCTTGTCGGGGGAATATGCTTTCCAATGATAGCATGCTTGGTGAAACAACCAAAAAAGGTATTGAACAGAACATGCAAAATAAATAAATAAATATTTATAGAAATGTACTTATTCGACAGGGAAAATAATCAGATATCTTATGCTTAAAAACCAGGAAAACCGAAGTGATATTAATGGAAAAAAACACAGTGAAATTGAATTGATTCAGAAATGTCGTCGCCTAGAACCATTTCTGATCGTTGGCCCAGCAAGCGTGAAGATCTTCCAGAGTCTCATCATCGAAACGCTCCACGAATGAATTGATGACTCCAGCGGCATCAGATGAATATGTGACGAGAGAGATCTCTCCATTGGACTCAACAGTGTTCGATTGAACGAAAATACGTCTTGGCTTGCGGCGAGCGATGCAGACGTCACGCCAGTGGAGTTCCTAAAAAAATAGGTTGCAATTCTGAGACGTTGGTTTTAAAACATACGGTTTCTCCAACGCCTCCATACGACTCAAATAACTTCTTTCCTCCTTCGAAATCTCCGGTGGATTTGTAAGCTTGAAGCTTGGCGAGGAAAGCAGTCACTGCTGGACGTCCAACAGAGTCGATGAGATTGCGGTCAAGTTTGAAGTGAAGGTCTGAAATTTCCATTCATAGCCTGTTAACTTCGAAAGCTCCCAAACCTGGCTTTCCATCTTCTCCTTTTGTTTCTTCAATTTTCACGAATCCTTGTCCAGCTTCTAACACCACTTTTGTGAGCACATATCGAGCGTAGCAATGGGCTTGTCCCCACTTCTTTTGGTCAGCTTGATAGAATTCGAGTGCAAGAAGTCCGGCTCGAATTTCGCTGAGCCAATTGACGTACTTTACGTCTTGTGCGACTTCTCCAGTGTATCCAAAGATTCTGAAGTATAAATATAAATAAGGGGAGTAGAAACAAGAATATACTCACTCAAGAATATCTTTGTCGCAACAAAGAACGTAGCCAACAGCTTCAGCACGACACTCTTCATATGGATTGGAGAAAGCTCCGAACTTCGAGGACCAGGTTTCTCCTGGCTCATACCACTTGGTAATCGGTCCACCAGTTACGATATCTTTGACTTTTTCAGTGTCAAAGTTAAATGTTCCATCCGCATTCTTCTGGAACAGTTTTCCAGATCCGTGTCCCAACAATTCATGGAGTCCGACTTGAACTTCAAACGAGTCTTTGTGGAATTTGAACATGAGCTCCTGCAAGTTGTCAAAGTTAATTGGGAAATTAGTTTAGTTCAACAACCTCATCGTGCTCATCCAAAAAGTTCATTTTCTGTTTTGGCTGCGCTGAAATCACATTTCCGAGTGACACATTCTTGAATCCTTCACTCTGCCGGATTTCATCGTCTGAAACAAAAAAATCATATAGAACTCATATTGAAAGAAACTTACAGTTTGGAATGTTGATTCCTGCTGGAATACCACTACCAGCACATGTGATGACATCGAGAGCAGTGAAATCAGGTTTCAGGAAAGCGTCTTTCTCATAATCAGCACCCCACGGCAACCGCTTCAAAATCTCTTCTGCATTGGCTACTAATGTTTGGAACTTTCTGGAAGTCTCTTTATTGACAGCGGCGACCCATCCTGAACAAAATCATAATTTAGTTTCAAAAAAAATAAAAGAAATTACCCCCGAATTCAGCACGAGTTCCAGCTGGATCTCTGTAATTCTCAATGAATCCGATGTAGTTCTCAACGACTGGTCCAATGTCTTTAATCCAATAACGAGAACCATCCTTGTGCAATTTGATGTCTCCGTTCTTGAAATGCTCAACATACTTTTTCAACATTTCTTCTTGATTTTTGTTTGCAGCAACTGGAACGGCCTGAAACAAAATAGAAGTTTCTAACAGTTAGTTTAGAAGTAAATTCACCTTATCAATCCATTCGTGAAGTCTTTTCATAATTGGGGAGTAGTCTCCTTTCACAATTTGAACGACATCTCCTTCAAATTCCACAGGTTCGGAAACAACACCTTCTTCAGAGGATGCGTGTCTGATAGTGAATGTAGTTTTTCCATCGCCCCCGACTTCTTTGAACAGACGAGTATTCCATGATTCAAGGTTGTTTTGTTTGAGGAATCGATCGATCTTTTCAGCATCAGCTTTGGTAATATTGGACGATAGGTAACTGGTGACTCCTACATCACCGAAGCCCAATTGCAGCTCGTTGTCATTAAGCGATCCAATGACTTTTTCTACAGAGTCCCACGTCTTTTTCACTTTTTCATCTTTTCCTGCGACGGATTTTTCGATGAGAGCACGGATTTTTGACTGAAAAAAAACGAAAGTTGTGAGAAAAAAAACTTCGAAAAAACTCACTTCTTCAACTCCTGGGACAATTTTGCTATCCCCAAATCCTTTATAATTTCCTGAGTTTGAGTACATTACAGCGGCGTAAACAATGAATGCTTGCCAATCGTCGTCGCTGAATCCGACAGAAACAGCTTTCTCTGAATAAATGATTTTTAAGAAAATAATTTTGCTTTAAGGAATTCAATATATACCTTTGAGTTGCTCGATACTCTCCGCCTTGAACAGCTTATAAAGCACATAGAAGATTGCTGGTGATTCTGGGGAGACCTGCATGAAGCAAGCAAGAGCTCCGTTGAACGACGCCTTCGACAGAAAATGTGCATACTTCCGTTCTTGCTCCGTTAATGCCTTGAATGCGTCGACAGCGTCAAGTTGACACACTGGGGTGTCGTTGGGGAAAATATGAAGACTCCGGTCGACGGGCATATTCTTCGTTATGACAGAAGATGGGTAGAAGGAATAAGTTGAAGTCGAGATGAACCTATAAAAAATATTTTTGCATTAATTTTTCACTTTTCCAAATCAAGATTGTACAAGAAAATGAGGATAAAAATTCGATCCTAGATCAATTTTATGCTTGTTTTGGCAGAAACATGTATAACTGTTTCGAGAGAGAGAACATTTTAGCATTTTGCTATTGATCTAACATCATACAAACGTAAAATAATCAGAAACCCTAAAAAACCAGACACCATCTTAACGATGACAAAAAGTTGTATTTTTTAAATTTTATTTGCGCGTGAGATTTGATTATTTCGTGTACGCGAACACCGACTGTTGTTTTGCGGACCATGTTTACGCGCAAAATATGACCGTTCGCTTGTTTACTTTGTTGGTTTTGAGGTTTTTGGTGTCTTATTTGGCAGTGGCAAATCTATTTTTCGCATACTTCGTATCATTTGCACGACCTAGCCTAGTTAGGAAGTTCATTTACTTTACATTTTTCAGCCGTAAAAATGTTGCAAACTGCCGCTCGCTCTGCCTCAAAACTCATTCAGCCAATTACTAGGTACGTTTTCTGTCGGACTTATCGATTCTCAAATATTATATCGAAAAACTCAAAAATCTAGGTTATGCCGAATGCTGTATTCCGTCTAACTTTCGAACGTATAAAGTACCGAAACTACCGTATTCTAGCGCTGCCGCTGTCCGCTCAAAGCACACTCTTCCGGATCTTCCGTACGACTATGCCGACTTGGAGCCAGTTATTAGTCATGAAATCATGCAGCTTCATCATCAGAAGCATCATGCCACCTATGTCAACAATCTCAATCAAGTTGAAGAGAAGCTTCACGAGGCCGTTTCCAAGGGTAAGTAATAGAAAAAAGATTCAAACAATGAAAGACGATTTTAGGAAATGTGAAGGAAGCTATTGCTCTTCAGCCAGCTCTCAAATTCAACGGAGGTGGTCACATCAACCACTCTATCTTCTGGACCAACTTGGCCAAAGACGGAGGAGAGCCATCTGCCGAACTTATGGACATGATCAAGGTTAGAATGAAAAAGAATGATCTGCACTTGTTTGCAACCTGTTCTATTTTGCATAATAGGATTATCACGTTCACAAAAAGTTTTCAGCGTGATTTCGGATCTCTTGATGCTCTCCAAAAGATGCTCTCCGCCTCCACAATTGCCGTTCAGGGATCTGGATGGGGATGGTTGGGATATTGTCCAAAGGGAAAGAAGCTGAAGTTGGCCACTTGCCCAAATCAGGATCCACTTGAGGCCACCACTGGACTCATTCCACTCTTCGGAATTGATGTCTGGGAGCACGCTTACTATTTGCAGTACAAGAACGTCCGTCCAGACTATGTCAACGCTATTTGGAAGGTTAGAGAAAAAACGAAGATTTCCTTGAATATTTAACGTTTTTAAGATCGCTAACTGGAAGAACGTCAGCGAGCGCTTCGCCAAAGCTCAACAATAACTTTTCAATTTTTTGAAAAGTTTGGAATCAAATTGAATACATAGCAGTAGAAGTTTCCGTTTTGTAACTATTTTTAAGTATTTAAATAAATGTAAATTTTCAAACCTCTTCATCGATACAACTCTCCGAAGCAGTGCTGGAAGCCGTAAAACGTGCCCGTTCATCATTACCGACTAGAACTAACAGTGAGACCTGAAATTCAATTCTGAACAGCTTAATGCTAAGTTTGAAGAAATATACTTATTCAGATTAGTTACTAAACAAAAAATCTGTTAATCATGAAATCCAACTCAAAGACTTCAAAAAATACTATTTATTTTTGTAAAACACGATATATTAAGTACATGTAACATTCAAGATAAAGTAAGATGTGAGGTAAGAGGGGGCGTTATTACATTTGTTCTTATTTACAAATTCCGTAGAGTATCCGTAATATTTGGGTCCATTTGTTGATGAATTCGTCTGTCTTTCTGAAATTATTCTGGTTTTGTTTTGTTGTTTAGTATTAACTCACATGATATTGAGCAGGTACGAACGCAGACCGATGAAGTGGCTCATGCTGAAAATCAAACGTAAAGATGGAAATTTTGAAATTAAATTGACTTACATTTCCAACAAAAGGAAGAAAACTGCTAGGATGAGAGTGGTCAGCAAATGAACGAAGATCTGAGTCGAGAAGTGACGGCGCCTAAACTTTATTTCTGTCTTTAGCATGAGAAAAGAGAAAACATACATCAACAAGGAGTTGGGTGACCCCATCAACAGCTTTCCATAGGTTATTCGGATCAGGTTGAAATCTGAAAAATATAAACTTTAAGCTTATTAGTTTCGATAAAAATCTCACTTAGGATCAGTTAGAGCAGATATATGTGTTGCATGAGACGTTGGATCCAGTGCCGAGTTCAGTACATAGGAAGAGGTCGTTGGAAAAACGGGTTGCATCAGTGTTAAATCCAATTCAGACGCTCTCTGAAAGCCAAGCAATCGTAAAACTACAGTAAATTTGAAAGTCTTACCTGTACACAAGGCACAACAATCGGTTGGAATACATTTTCCTCTACTTCATTGTTCTGTGGCTGTTCGATTTGTTCCATTAGCTGAGCAGGTTCTGATGGGTTTCCAACTGTCGACAGATTCGAAGAAGTTGGACGTTCTGGAAGAGAAGTTTGAGCAATGGCTTCCAAATTTGAGGAGAACGTGACAGCGCTTCTTTTGTACTTCTGGAAATGGATGTTGAAATAAACAGTTGAAATGTTGGAAATTCTTACCTTTGGGCGATTTCTAACTCTAAACTTATTATATCTGACTGCTTGTGCTGCTTCATCTCTATCTCTTTCCAACTCTTCCTCTAGAATCTTTTCATCGGCTTTTTGTACCGTCATTGTGTTTTTTAAGAAGTCTCGAACCGACATTCCACCTCCATCAGTTTCCATTTTCTCGGGAGATATTGAACGATTTCGGATTGGAGAATGAATGGAAGCATCATGAACTAAAGGAACTGGATACACTGGCATCGGATTATTGATCTTTTGCTGAATGGCTATCGTTTCATTTTTTTCCATTTTATCCTCAATTTCTTCAATTTGTGACGGAGCTTCTTGTTCTTCTATTCGATTATTTTCAGATATTGTTTCAGCAGCTATCGGTGATTGAGCGTTTTGCCCCTAAAAATCAAATGAATATTTTAACAAAATATGAATAACAATTCACCAAAAACCGTTCAATGAGAAGCTTATTGACATCCTGCTGTTCTCGAATAAATTGTTTTACAACATCCGATAAATCGTCGATTTTCCTTTCAATTTCTGCTTGTTTTGCATAGTGTGGAGTTAATAAATTGGAGAAGAATTGTCGCTTTTTATCTTCACTTCCACTCGGATTTTGAGGGTTTAGAAAATCCAGAATTTGAAGATGATTCTAGAGAATTTTTTGATTATTAACATAAAAACCCTTTTTACTTACTGTTAAAGGATGTGTTTCTGTAACATAATTAGCAACTGAAGGATGAGTAGCCGTAGAATTGAAGTTCATTTGATACTGGAAACAATGGCTGATTATCGATTTTTGCATAATTAATTGGACACTTGAGAAGGTGGAAAACTCACAATCGGTTTATCGGGAATTGGGAAATTCAGTGGAGGATTCATATCAAATACTTGTAAGTCTGCCATCACATATGGATATTTTCAGAAGTTTATTGGTCAAAACACAGAGATGCGTCGGTTTACGTTAACCAACACGCAAAGGCCGGGATAGCGGAGTGTCGTCGTGGAGAATGTCTTTCAATTTCTTAACTTTCGCTTCGAAGAGAAGGGAGAAAACCGAAAAAAGCTTTATTGCGACAAGAAAAAAGTAGCAGTAAAATAACAACAGTATGTATTATAATTGGCAGTATTCTAAAAAAGGTTGGTCCGATAAAAACATGAAAAAAAGAACATAAAATGCATGAAAAAAAGGCTTGATCACTGATAAACAATTGAAGATTTTCTCTTCTTGATGAAACTTCGTTTCGTTGGTTTGACCATTGCAGCATCTCGACCAAAGAATGAGATTAATTGTGGATGAAGTTTGAAATGAAGTGGTTCGTCTTTCGGTTGTTCGAGAATCTCTCCATCAAGATTCCAAACTCCTGGATCCGCTTGATCGGAATCTGGTTGATATGACCATTTGGTAACGCGATAACAGTTCAATGATGGATCCAGTTCGTAAAGTTGTTTTCCTCCATACATTGCAACTTTTCTCATGAATTGCATATTATGGAATCTAGAGATTCTTGGAACAAGGGCCAAGTCGAGAGTTCCGTCACCGATTCCAGTGAACGGAGCAAGACCATGTGGAGTGAATGGAGTCACGGTTGGAATAACACAACAAATTACATGGGTGAATTCCGCGTGCCAATGATAGTCGTAATTGTCGTCTCTGAAAACTTTTGAAGTACTGATTCATTTAAATTAAAATTTTCATACCCTTGTGGCTTCTTGCACACTGGACATGGTTCGAGACACGGAGGCAATTGATCTTTTGGATTCACTTTCTCTTTGTGTGACAATGAGAACTGAACCATTCCACGATAAATTGGATGACGAATTGTGGTTCGAAGAGCACTCCATTGATATCTCACTGGACCCAGACACCGATACTCTTCAGAGTCTCTCAATACATCTCCCAACCATCCGTATGAAATTGCATTCGCCGAAATTCGAATTAGTTTTTGGTGTTGATGAACAGTACAGACGTCTACATTGCATTCAGATCCAATTGCAATATGAACTGCTGACGTGGCATGATCATTAGTTTCATGGACGGTTGAAACAATGGAGTTGGCTGATCCAGCTCCAATGATTCCGAATCGAATATGTGGAGTTACTAAATGAGTACTCGGGTCGTCGATATTCCGATTCTCGTCTCTTTGAGTTCGAAGAAGAGCACCTGATAGAAGTTCATTGAACAGTCCATCACCACCAACTGATACTAATCCATCGAGGGCACTCCATTGCTCAGGAGGCATTTCAACAATATAATCTCGCGCATGATTTGCTCTCTCTGTCAGAACCACTTTGTAACGTAGTCCAGGAGTCAACCAGAAGAATGCTTCTACCTAAAAACTAATATATTTTTAGATTTCCTTTCAATACTAATCCTCACATTATTCTTGAAAATCTTCTGCGCTTTGCCCTTTCCTCCGAAAGGATTAATGAAGATAATGATGTTCTTCGGACGGTTTTTGACTCTTCTCAACGTCGTATCAATCAATGAATGCCAATAATCTCTTTCACTTGTCGTATAGAAAACGACTGGAATCTGTTTCAGTCTCCACCTTTGTTTGTCTTTTTTGTAGACGAAATTGAAGTAAAGAGTCTTGTCAGATGTTACAGGTTTCTAAAACATTTAGGCATGAATCAAAGATTATAAGAGAGCTCTCACTGTTGGAATAACTGGAATTCCTGATTTGATTTTCAATGGGAAGCATGTGGTGGAGAGGAGCTCATCGAGTCGATAGACAATCAGATGTTTCGAGGATCCACTGGAAAATCAAGATTCAAATGGGAAGCGAGGGGGATACGGTAGTTTTAATTTTTTACGTTTTTGAACGAAAAATTAAAGGAGGACTGAAGTCACATTTTTTGCATTGTTTTTATTTATTAATTCGGTGTATTTGCTTTTTCTATGAACATTTCTCTCTTGGAACATATGTCAAAAATCGCTCTGAAACGAGATGCATAGCCCCTAAGTAAGTGGAGTCTCCTCGACTCCGAGAGGAGTACACGGCGCCAATCAATGCGATTTCAAATATTTCATTTTATTTTTGCTCGTTTTTCAACTTTTTCCAGTATTTATATGTTATTTCTCCACTTTAAACACTAAAAACCAAAGAATAATAGATAAAATACTGAAAAAAATGAAA
>GL379989.1:211866-270848 GCA_000143925.2 Caenorhabditis brenneri
GAACTATCGTCACATGTTGCTGATTACCTCCGTCTCCTTGATTTTTTGGAATTCGGCATTCTCTGCAAATGAAGTTAGAGAAGAGAATTCAGTTGAGTGAAGGAAAAGAGAAGAATGAAACGGAGAAGATCTTCTTCTTTTTCGGAGAAGAAGAGTCTCATGACAGCTTGAGCGGAAATTCAAATTTCCAATTCATCGAGTTCTCATTGAATAATTAAATAGCACATGGGAACATTTTCAAACTTTAAAACGCTATTGGAAAAATTGTTTTGGGTGCAAATTGTTATTCACTTTGGAAAAAGTTTTGGTTATCGAGAAAAGAAAAAAAAACAATTTACTAAATCGCACGGAGAAAAAGGCTAACCGCGTGCCAACAAGAAACAAAACTTCATAATCTTTGTCTTTCGCCAACAAAAAGTAAACAAAAACTTTCATCGCAACAGACAAAAAAACGATGGGCGACCAGGAAAAAAAACAGTGTAAAAGAGAATCGATTGTGAAAGGTAGAAAAAGAAAATAAATGAATTGAGTATAAGAGACGAAAAGAAAAAGACGGAAATACAAACGGAAATAACAAAAAAGTGAGGTCGATACCCCGTCCACCTGTCAAGTCCACCTGTTTTTATGAAGATTTGAATAAATTTTTTTGCAAAAAAGTAATGAGAAAGTGTGCTCCACTGATCGGAAAAGAAGAGCGGGGATTTAAAAAACTTTTTGATGAATTACAGTATTTCAAGCTTTTGCTTCTAGTTTTTGAAACACTGAATCATTTAGAATCCCGAGAAAGAAGAATTCTAAATGATTCATTTGTCTTTTTGAAATAAGCAATGAATTCCAGATATTTTTTATTTTCAAAGATCAGGATTTCCGGTAAAACGTTTTGTGGTTAAAAAACCAACAAAACGAAGAAAATCAAATCCAAATCGTATTTATTTCTTCTCGTCTCCACCTTGAAATCGAATCGCATTTGTTGTGGTTAGTCAGTGATTGGGGGGCCAGAACCAACCGGTTCTTTTTTCTATTCTATGATTTTTCTGAAGGTAGGACAGGCCTGTGTCATCGATGACACATTAAAACATTGTTGCTTTTTTTGGTAGAAAGCATCTCAGAATTTCGAAATCAAAGTGAAGAGTCTCGGAGAATGCACTGAATGATACTCAAGAAAAATCCATTGAGAATGATGAGAAAATGCAAAACACCCACATCAGTTTCGGGAAAAAAAAACGTTTTTGTGTCTCTTTTCCATTTTATTTTATTACATTCCATGAGCACCCAACGACCTCCTCCTCCCTTTTTTTGTTTTCCATGTTTTCCAGATGCTAACGAAGAAAATAAAAGAAAGGAAAGGAAAAAAGAAACAACTCGTCAGGATGTGAAGGAGAGGGGGAAGAAAGGAAGTGAGCTCCAGGTCTATGAGCAAAATAACAGAAAAAACATAGACTGAAGACTGGAAATTGTACATTTGATACAAAATATGAAGAGAAGAAAGAGATGAATTTGGACTATTTGCAAGGATTCGAGAGTCTTTTTTTTTCAGAAGAATCAAATGCGAATGGATTACTGTACCGGGTTTTGAGATAAGATCAACTTCTACTCTGACAAAACGCCGAAATGAATGGCCACGTGGATTACTGTAGGGAAAATAAGAAGATCCTAACGTCAACTTTTCAGAAGAAAAAACCAGATAGAATGGCACAGGAGGATAGGAATGGAGAAGAAGTCAAAACAAAAGTAAGTTTTCCTTAAAAATTGGAAAAAAATCAACTCAAATCAGAAGCTTAATTTAGCGCCGTTGTCGCGATAGAAGTTTCTTTTACAAAAATTGTTCATGATAGCCTTCTGGTTATAGTGTTTCTGATAGGCCAATAGAATCTTTCAAGAGCAGCAAAGACACTATGTCGATGTTCGACGGATTGCTCAGAAGTCAAGCCCCACGTTTTGTGTTTTTCTAAAAAAGGAGTTTGTTTGTTTATTTATTCATCGAAGGGTAATAACCGCTAACACGAGGAAGATGAAGAATCATAAAAATGACGAAGGAAGAAAAATGTTAAAAATGCAAAAGGATACAATGATAGCAAGAGGGTTTGAGGTTAGAAAATGACTTAGATTACATGACATGACAATAAATTGTATTTGAGTATAGGGAAAATACAGGGAAAAGAGATTTTAACCGGGAGTAAGGATAATGGGAGGGAATATAGCACAGGGAGAATGTGAGGTAAGAATAGTAAAAGTTGTACACGTTAATAGTTACAAGAATTTAGGGTTAAGAAGTGACTTATATTACATGCCAATAATTTAGATTTGAAAACAGGAAAAGATACTTTAACCGGGAATACAGATCGCGGGAGGGAATTCCAGCACCGGATAATACGATTAGAATATAATTGACTAGTGATTTTTGTCGAGTTTCTAATTGGAGATCGTAAAATATACTCATGACGTCTTAGAGATCGATCGTTGTTCTCCAGAACGAATAATTGATGATCAATAATTATTTCCTTGCTAACCACGTATTTATAGGTGAAATGCAAATCAATAACCAGACGTCGATATTCTAGAGATTCCAAACCACACTCCATCAAAGCATCAAAGTACGATAAATATGTTTTTCCAAACTTCTTGAATAGTCGGAACACAAAAGATTTCTGCACTGATTCTAGCAGTATTATTTGCTGTTTGATAGTTGGAGAAAAGATAATAGATCCGTATTCCAAGAGCGGGATAATGTAGATTTTTTTTGAGTTACATGCATTATGAGCAAGTGTAGTTTTGGAGTCACAGAATCATTAGGATAAGTTGTCGTCCGGACTCATAATTTTTGGCTTAGCACTTGACATAATGTTTCCCAAAGAGATCATAATTATTTTGAGAGAGTCTAATTCGCTGATGAAGGGCGGCAATTGTAATTTAGGCTGGAGCTGGAAAACTTTGAAAATTTTATCAATATTACACGGAGTTAGCAACTTTTTAGTGTCGTTTCCATTGAAACTCCGTGATACGATTTCCGAACAACTTTTATGTCATCGTAGAGAACTGAATCGAGTTTCTTCATGCAGTTTCCAGTGGGCGGCATATCGCTAGTTATGTTAAGAATGCTCTGATCAATAGATTTTATTTTCATAAAGGTGTCGTTATCAAATTTTTCGAGATCATCCATCCTTTTTGAACAACAGGTACGATTTCATCACCATTCAGTTTACCGCCATCACAAGCATAGCATTTCGCTAGTTCTGGATGATCTTCATTTATTTCTTTTTGCCTCGAACTAATCAACCCGCAACATTCGAGGTGCATGCGTTTGCCACACCTTGAACAGATGCAAAGTTTTGTTGGCACATTATAACCATGGATTTGCAGTTCTCTTGTAATGCATGTTCTCGCTAGACAGTGGTTATAGGGGACGTTATAGCGATTAGTGGATGTCATTGTTTCCACGCGTTTAGAATGATTCCAACCCTTCTCCAATGAATGTTTTTGGTAACGAATGGGTTCTTCTTTTCAGTCAAATAAAAATCATAATGAAAATGTTCCGACATGCCTCCGCCTCTCAACTATGAACACTATTTTCCAGTACTTGCTTTGCTCGAAGACAGTACCGAACCCTTTCCGGTCATCAATTATGCTGCCGGTGGATGTATAGGGATTCGTTAAGCCGGAAAAATGCTGCTAGTAGGCGCAGCGGCTAAGCGTTTTGCCTTGCAATTTCCCATCGCTGGTTCGGTCCCCCTAGTGGTCAAGTTCTTTTTTTTTTGTTTTTTTAAATGTTTGCATTTTAGAAAGAAAAAAATTTTTTTTAATTCTGAGAAAAATTCTATGTTTTCAGGCAGAAAAACGATAATACTTAGACACATGCCTTTTCAATTCTCACACATACAAAAAAACAAAACGAGAGATGATTGGCTAATGAGCTTCGGAGATTTTGAAGATATCCCTCAATTTCTTTTCCAGTTGTTTATTCATCGCTTGAAGCTGTTCATTCATTGCTTGAGACTTCTGAATAGTAAGATTTGAATTTTGGAGGCGTTTTTTGGCAAATACTCAACTGCTATGTATCTCTACTGCTATTTCTCAACTGCTATGGGGGTGCTCAACTGCTATGTCGTAACTGCTGTTGTCTCAACTGCTATATTTGTGTTTTATGCTATGGATAAACTGATATAGCCAATGCAGTTGAGAGAAAGCGGCGGAAATAACAGCTGATTCATAGCAGACATATCAGTTGATCGCTCCCATAGCAGTTGAGTATCAACCCAGTTTTTGGATTTTTTTTGCATTTTTGCGGCAGCGTGTCGCGGTGTTTGAGGACCTCGTGTTACTGTATTACAGAGAATCCGCAATCATCAACACGCTGACGCGAAAATGCAGAAAACTTCGCTGGTACCGTCAGCGGTGTTTTATTCTGAACAATATCGACTTTCTACAGTTTCTACATCGCCTGAGCCTGGAATTGCTCAAAACCCGTCATTTTCATGCTGTGTTTGTCAAGTTTTTGACTTTTTCGCTATATTTTTGACCATTATCAATGGAGCGCGATATCAGTATTTGAAAAATCCAAATGAATTACCTTCAACTCCAACTCCAAATCGGCAATCTTCTCCATACTCCTGCGTTCATTCTCGTCGAATCGCCATGTCTGGAAAATGGGAGTTTTAGAACTTACGCCCGGACAAAACTTCTATAGGATCGGGGGATAAACTGGAACTGAAAGCCCGCAAATCGACACGAGGGCAAATACTCAGTTGCTAGCAGATATTCTACTTTTTCTCAGTTGCTTTCGCTATGAATTGTTGCTCAGTTGCTATTTTCCAGAGAATTGCCGTTCCTCATTTGCTAGACACATGGATCACTTGCTATAAATTGTTCATTCGCTATTCTGTAGCAAATGATCCATGGTACTAGCAACTGAGCCGCCCAATGGTTTTTGAGTACAGCATATGAGAAAACGTCAAATAGCAAAAGGTTCACTTTAGCAAAAGAGCAAATCCTACTGAGAAATAGCAAAAGATCTGCTAGCATCTGAGTAAAGCAAACCGGATTACTCACCTCATTTGTATGTGACCTCCTCATATCGTCCATTTCTCGCCGTAGACGTTCACACTCGGATCGTTCCTTCTCGAACAGCGCCTTGTAGTTCAGATTCGTCTCTGTTGGGCGAGTCTGAAACAAGAGATTCATATAGCTTCATAGTCCCGTGTTCCTAGCATTCTAGACCCCAACCCAGCCCTCCTTTCAGTCATGCTATCGCGCTGTATTGATAACTACAGTAGCCCCTTGAAAACGTACCTGTAATCCATAAGAAGTCTGATTGGATGATCCATTCGAGGATAGCGATGAGGATGGCATGAATCTGGATGAGGTGGTGGCAGTGGTGGATGACATGGTAGAGGGCATTGAAGCACTTTCAACGGGACTTTGTGAGTACCTCGACGACAACAAAACTCTGCGATTTTTCCACGGGATCGGAGTTTGATCTTCTGATGATTCTTCGGTTGAGGTGGATGACTTGTTGATTGATGTATTGGGTGCCAAGGATGAGACAGTTGATGTTGGTGA
The DNA here is from genome assembly GCA_000143925.2 of Caenorhabditis brenneri. Taxonomy (NCBI): domain Eukaryota; kingdom Metazoa; phylum Nematoda; class Chromadorea; order Rhabditida; family Rhabditidae; genus Caenorhabditis; species Caenorhabditis brenneri. The sequence continues at coordinate 217,423 of GL379989.1, forward strand.
AATACTACTAGAAAGTTTCGATGAAGGAGTCGAGTGATTGTAGTCATATCTACTGAAAAATAGAAAATAGAATATAAGTGCATTGGAGAAAAAACTGTACCTCGACGACAACAAAAATCTGCGATTTTTCCACGGGATCGGAGTTTGATCTTCTGATGATTCTTCGGTTGAGGTGGATGACTTGTTGATTGATGTATTGGGTGCCAAGGATGAGACAGTTGATGTTGGTGAAATACTACTAGAAAGTTTCGATGAAGGAGTCGAGTGATTGTAGTCATATCTACTGAAAAATAGAAAATAGAATATAAGTGCATTGGAGAAAAAACTGTACCTCGACGACAACAAAAATCTGCGATTTTTCCACGGGATCGGAGTTTGATCTTCTGATGATTCTTCGGTTGAGGTGGATGACTTGTTGATTGATGTATTGGGTGCCAAGGATGAGACAGTTGATGTTGGTGAAATACTACTAGAAAGTTTCGATGAAGGAGTCGAGTGATTGTAGTCATATCTACTGAAAAATAGAAAATAGAATATAAGTGCATTGGAGAAAAAACTGTACCTCGACGACAACAAAAATCTGCGATTTTTCCACGGGATCGGAGTTTGATCTTCTGATGATTCTTCGGTTGAGGTGGATGACTTGTTGATTGATGTATTGGGTGCCAAGGATGAGACAGTAGATGTTGGTGAAATACTACTTGAAAGTTTCGATGGAGGAGTCGAAGGATTGTAGTCATATCCACTGAAAAATAGATAATGAAGGATAGAAAAGTGATAGGTAATACAGGAATGATGCCTGTGATTGTATGATTTTGTGTGTACGTGTAGGGATACTGTCATACGGAATTCCAAAATTTTTTTGAATTATGAATGGTGGCCTAGTTTTTCGGATTCGGAGAAATCAAGTCTATAAAAACACAGTTTTCGGTTTTTTGTTCCAAAAAACGAATAAGAAAGGTAATCGGAGTTTTCGAACTTTTTTCATACGGCAAAAAACTTTATGAAAAGTTTCCGTATAGCCAACCTATCCTGGGCCTCATTCACTTTCCCTGGTGCCCGCCCTTCTGGAAACCTACCTATGCTGATCTTTATGCTCCCCCCGCTTCCTCTCCGTCGACGACACATGATCCTCATGATGCAGCTGCTGAGGCGGACTCTTCTCCTGCAGTACTGATGCGGGTGTTCCATCCGGCGATTCCCGTTTATTTTGTGAGTTTACAGTGTCAGCCAACTCCACCAAATAGTCCGTACACTCTTTATCCGCAACACCCAACACATCTATACCCGTATACGTGAGATCGGAGAGCTCGGCGCCGTTCTCCAGTAATATTTTACAAGCGTCTCGTTCAGCCCAATGAGCCGCCGCATGGAGGGGTGTCCATCCCTCTTTGTCCTGTGCCCGCACGTTTCCACCCGCTTTTATTAGTAGTTCGAGCAACTGAGTGTATCCTTTGCTGGCTGCCACGTGCATCGCCGTTCCGCCCGTTCGTTGGTGAGGAATGTCGCGGTATTCTCCCTGACTCATCCACATCTTCACATCTTTTAGCATCGTGTGCAGCTCCTGTTCTCTACATGCTTCTAGGTCAATCATCTGTCGTTCATATTCATCTTCTAGGTATCCTCTACACTGATCATCGTCTGCCAGGTCCAGTGCCAACTCGTTATCATTGTTTACCATGCAGAGATCTGCTCCGTGTTGGCATAGATATCGAACGATTGACACGTTTCCACAGTAGGCGGACATGTGGAGTGGGGTCCATCCCTCGTTGTCCTGGGTGTTCAGATCCGCACCTTTTTCGCAGAGGAATCGCACCATCTCGGGTTTTGAATTCATCACGGACTGAAAATTAGCTTTTTTTTGTGATTTGAGATTACAAGGGCGGATGCTCAACTGCTAGTGTTTTTTGGCTAATCTGCTATGGATTCATTGTTGTTTTGCTAATTTCAATGTCTTAACTGCTATGACTTCTGTCTCAAGAGCTATTTTCATGTGGTATAGCTCCTAACGGATAGCAGTTGAGACATTTTGTAGAACATCAGTGCATTCCACTATATGATAATTACCTGATGCAAAGCGGTGAGCCCGTCCACCGTACGCGAATTAATTTCGGCTCCTTTCAATAGCAGCTCTTCGACCTCCTCCTCATCACCGGACATGCATGCCGATAGAAAAATATCCCTCTCCTGGAACTTCAGAACTGGAACTTTTCCACCCTTCTTTCTTAAAGACCTGAAAAAAACGGGCATCAATATCAAATTGAGCTCTTTCAATATGTGAAAACCCAGTGCAAATCGAATAAAAACTGAATGAGCTAGGCTCGTTGAGGAACTCACATTTTGAATCACAGACGGAAGAGGTGTTTTCTTTAGAATAATGAGATAATGACGACAGTAATAATTCAAACTTTAAATGTGTAATAATTTCAACTGTGACAGTTCACGTTGATAGCAGTGTTCTTCCCTCTAACTTATAAGAAACGTTCCGTGAGCCCTATCTAAGCGCAGGGCTCCCCAGAGATCCAAATGGAAAAAGAAAAACAGGGACATCAAAATTGAATTGAGGTCTTTCGACATGTCAAAACCCTGTGCAAATCGAACAAAAACTGAATGAGCTAGACAAACTGACAAACAGACAGAAAAGGTGTTTTAGAATAATAAGATTCCCCATATGTTTTTGAACTGTTTTCCAGTTGACATCAAAATTCCTACTCGACTGCATCACACAAAAAAATGAGTTTCAAAATTTTTTTTCAATTTTTCCCGTTTCCCCGAAAATATCTCTTCTCTCTTTTATCTATCTATCTACTATATACTAAAGGAATAGCTCTGTGTGTCTGTCCAGCACTTATCACCGAATAACTTTTGTACCCCTCGACCGTTTTTTACCATATTTGGCATGTATTCATGGGTCACCGAGCGCTTCAATTCTATAAAGTTTGGAGCACGGGTTACTGTAGGATTACGGTAGCTACAGTAACCAAATAACTCATCAGGAGCTGGAAAACGGGTTCAAAGTGCTCAGAATTGTTCCATTTTTTGCATGTACTATCTAAGGGACCCCAATAGTAGACCAACAAAAAATGGTGGAGATTACTGTAGGATTACGGTAGTTACGGTACTCCAAAAACTCAACTGGCAAGCTCTTAATGATATACCTTCCAGAAACTTCTAGAAGTTTCCAGAAACTTCAAAACGTGTAATTTTTTGGCGGTAATTCAAAATTTCAAAATTATTGGCACTTCAGAAGAAAGCTTAGGTGCATCACGGCCCAACGATAAAAAATATATTCATTTTTTATTCGATATTTCATTTTTCAGATGTTATCAGCAGCAATTGTGGAGCACGCGGCTCTTGGCTTTGCCTTTGCCGTTCTGTCACTTTTTGTCCTTGCATTCGCCGTCATTGCCGTCGTTCTACTCACCATTTCCCATTCATGTTGGTATAGATGTGGTCGGTTTTCATAGTTGATTCAGTTGATTGTAGAAAACTCACTAACTAGGAGGAATTGTGTGAATGTTTTGTGAAGTGATCACTAATTTCTATTGTTCGTCATCACACAATCCTGTCAATCAGGTCACATGTTTTTGTATCGGTAACCTAACAATCTTCTATGCTTACTAACATTTTCTTGCTCAATACATTTACCTTTCTTCAGTTTCAGATGCAGAAGGGGATCCATTGATGGAGGACAACAACTCTTTATTCTCAGATGCCAATGTGGAGACGGGAGAACCAATCGAAACTGTTGTTGGATATGCACCTAAACATGCTGATATTGTGTGATCATTTTCGTTTTTGAAAAACTCTGAATAAGCATATTCCGATGTACAATGAATCGTTTTTTTCATCTGATTTTATTTCAAGCTAAACAATACGACGGGAATACGACTTCTTGTTATTTGGAAGGGCTTATGATTCTGTGGTTTTTTTCGCATCCAATCAAAAGGTTCATTATTGCAGGAAATAGGAATTGTTACAGGTATTAGTAATTTTGAAATAAGATCGAAAATTGTGACTTGTACGATTGTATATTATTTGCGTGATCTATCTAAAAACACCGATTCATAGAAACAGTAATTATGTAAATGCCAAACGAAAATTTTTTATTTTCAAAAATTTTTTCGAATACAAACAAAAGCTCAACTAAGAAATTGGTAAATAATGTTCTCCTCTTCAATCAAAAGAGTTTCCAATATCACTTTTCAGAATTGTTCTTAAAATGCAAGGAAGACATGATTCAAGTCGAGGTAACAGAACAATAGACCAGAGTCTGCGATCAGACGGGCCTGCGAGAAAAAAGCATCAAGATATGGATTGGTATCATGGATTACTTCCAAGAGCTGATATCAACGCGTATTACATACTTAGAAGTAGCAGGTTTGTATTAATGAAGTTTTCAGATTATTAGAGCATGATGGAGATTTTCTTGTTAGAACTTCTCATATAGCTGGACATGACACTGCGAAGACAGTTCTCTCTGTGAAATGGAAAGGGAAGTGTCATCATTGGCAGCTGCAGGAAAAAGAAGATGGTATGAAGAAGAAGTATAGAAACTAATCGACTATTCTCAATGTATATCCTAGGATCCATTGTAATTGAAGAGCGTAAATTTGATAGTGTTCTCGATATGGTGACCATTCTTCGGTTGAAACGTCTTCCTGTTTCGATCAACTGTCCAGCTCTTCTTCTGAATCCGATAAATAAACAAGACTGGGAGCTTCGTCATGATCAGATTATTCTTGGAAAAATGCTCGGAGAAGGTGCTTTTGGTGGAGTGTACAAGACTGTTTTTTATAGCAAAGGAGAAAAAAGAATGGTAATTTTGAATTGTGAATTTATGAGAAACTGTCTCTTCCATTACTTTGGTTCAGGTGGCAGTGAAAGTGAATAAAGGAAACGAAAAGATCAGTACTCGAAATATGATTGAAGATGTCTGTAAAGAAGCTCGTATTATGAGACAATATCAACATCCAAATGTTGTCTGTTTCTATGGAGTTTGTGTTGAAAAGGTGAGAAGTTTGTTGAGTGATCACTATTTACTTTGTCTGTTTCAGGAACCAATTATGTTGGTTATGGAACTGGCAAGCCAAGGAGCACTTGATTCATATCTGAAAAATGAGAAAAATAATGTTTCATTGAGAGACAAATTAAAATATTCTTTCGATGCTTCCAAAGGGCTTGAATATCTTCATCAACGAGGATGTATTCATCGAGATGTTGCTGCTCGAAACTTCCTTATGCACAAGAATGTTGTCAAAATCACTGACTTTGGTCTTTCAAAGCAACTTTCCGACCTTGCTCATAAGTACAAATTGCAAGATGTTCAAGCGAAACTCCCAATCAGATGGCTTGCTCCAGAAGTAATTGTCACTGCTACGTACACTTTCAAATCAGATGTGTATTCGTTTGGAATCCTTTTATGGGAGGTGAACTCTTTTATTGAAAAATCCACGTGAAAATTGAATGAAATTCAGATTTTTATGGATGGAGCTACTCCGTATCCGGGTATGATATTGGCTGAAGTGAAACAAAAAGTGAGAGTTGGATATAGAATGGAAGCTCCTGATCGTATGCCAACATTTGTTCGTAACATTATGCTGAACATGTGTTGGCCTCAAAATCCAGAAGATCGTGGGAATATGAATGAGATTCGTTGTGCAATGGAGGCTGTTTTGGATGGGAAATTCGGTGTGGCAAATAATCGTTCAGTCTACTACAAATCTCTATAAATGTTCCCTAAACTTCCAATGTTCTTTTCTTATCGGCTCTTGATTTTTGGGGAGCTCTCAAAATAAAATGATGTGTCTTCGCAAAAAATTTCTCATACAATTGAATATGATTCCAAAAATCTACGAGTTTTGCATCTCTGACGTCTTGGCGTCCATTATCCAGAAAATGATTCATTTGGGTGCCCTGTCAAGTCTTCGAACAATCGCAATTATGTTCAATATATCTGCCTCGGAGCAATTTACTAACGGAGCTTTCCTTTGAGGATTGTGAGTTGATGTGACAACCCATTCGGATGTTCAATACTAGTTCGTCTATAAAACTTGTGAGACTTTATCAGATTTCGTTGATTTCTAAAATGTCACATTTTTAAACCAAAAACATAAAAGTGGTGGCCAGGATAGTCCTCTTCTTCGTCTCCGGTCTGCGGGAGGCCTCTCCTTTTTCATTTTCTTCACCCTTACCAACACCATCAGACTTCTATTTTATTCCGCATCTCGATCTTTTAGTCTTTCTGTCCAAACGATTGGAAACTACATTCAAGTATCGAGGATACCAGAATCCGAAAACCACTGAATTGAAATCTACATGCATAATGATCATGGTAACATGTTAGGTTAATTCTTCCCTTTTCCGGTATTTTATGGGCGGCTTTTTGTCTTATTCTAGGCTTGTGTATTTCCATATTGATTCATACTCGTAAATAATGAGTTTCCGTTTCGAATACTATACTTTTCCGTTTACTTTCTCTCTTTTCTGCTTTTTCTCCCCCATTTCCTATAGTTTCTTTTTCTTCTTTTGTCTGTGAAAACATACTTCGTCTCCTGCAGACTTTAAAATTCAAATTCTTGTCGTAAAGTCGTCTAGACTTAACCTTTTCAGGTATGTAAAGTTTAGAAATACAGAGGAATAATTTCATTTGACGAGACGAGTATTCCTCATCAGAATATTAAATTAACCACTTACCTTTTACTGTGCAAAAAGCTCAATAAAGTCCAGCTCGTTCAGATTTGTGTTGTGGGATTTTGAATATCAGTATTTTGGTATTGCTGCTTCTTTAATTCAGGATAGAAATATTCTATGTTCTTCAAATCTGGCTATTTTATCTTCACATATTCGAAAACCCACTATTCCTAAGATTCCAGATTCTTCATAGTTAATCAGTCTTCTTTCGAAAAACCAAGATCGTAATAAGAACATCTAATGAGTTGTATCTGATCCTTCCTATCCTCAGTTTTGGACGACTCGAATCCCATGGTTATATAATGCTCATTAATTGACCAAAGATACATTACAGCAGACTTGGAAACTATCATTATTGAATGTGAAAATATTATCAACAATAGGCCAATCACATATATCGACGAAGATAGTGAAAATATTAAATGTCTCAGACCAATCGACTTGATTACTCCAGAATTCTCTACTCCAGAGTTTGATGAAAACGTAATGGAGCTCGAATATGCTCAATATACATCAAGATTCTTAGAAACCCGAAAACATGGGCACTGGTCTAAAATCGAGGACTGAAAGAAAAAAATCGGCTTTTTGAAATAAGCAGTGAATACCAGTTATTTATTATTTTTAAAGATCAGGATTCCAGGTAAAACGTTTTGTGGTTAAAAAACCAACAAAACGAAGAAAATCAAATCCAAATCGTATTTATTTCTTCTCGTCTCCACCCTGAAATCTAATCGCATTTGTTGTGGTTAGTCAGTGATTGGGGGGCCAGAACCAACCTGTTCTTTTTTCTATTCTATGATTTTTCTGAAGGTAGGACAGGCATGTGTCATCGATGACACATTAAAACATTGTTGCTTTTTTTGGTAGAAAGCATCTCAGAATTTCGAAATAAAGTGAAGAGTCTCGGAGAATGCACTGAATGATACTCCAGAAAAACCCATTGAGAATGATGAGAAAATGCAAAACACCCACATCAGTTTCGGAAAAAAAAACGTTTTTGTGTCTCTTTTCCATTTTATTTTATTACATTCCATGAGCACCCAACGACCTCCTCCCTTTTTTTGTTTTCCATGTTTTCCAGATGCTAACGAAGAAAATAAAAGAAAGGAAAGGAAAAAAGAAACAACTCGTCAGGATGTGAAGGAGAGGGGGAAGAAAGGAAGTGAGCTCCAGGTCTATGAGCAAAATAACAGAAAAAACATAGACTGAAGACTGGAAATTGTACATTTGATACAACATATGAAGAGAAGAATGAGATGAATTTAGACTATTTGCAAGGATTCAAGAGTCTTTTTTTTCAGAAGAATCAAATGCGAATGGATTACTGTACCGGGTTTTGAGATAAGATCAACTTCTACTCTGACAAAACGCCGAAATGAATGGCCACGTGGATTACTGTAGGGAAAATAAGAAGATCCTAACGTCAACTTTTCAGAAGAAAAAACCAGATAGAATGTCTTGAGAACAGTAACTTTAAAGGATCAATTCATGCTTCTAAAAAATTACATTTTGCTCATCTCGGAATTTATAATTTATTCTTATAGAAGGGCGGTTTATCCGAAATTTAGATGATCAAAGGCACAACGAATGATCCGGAACGCACGTCAACTGTTCTTGTTTTTCAGGATTTCCAGTACCATTCCAGTCCCCATTTCTAAAAACTACCGTACTCCTTTCTCTCCACCTTCATCTTTGGGTCTATTCTCATTTCAACTTGCTCATAACTTGGGTACCAAGAAAAGGCGGATCTCAAAAACCTATCGATAATCCGATCCTCTAGATTCCACTCTCTGTTTTTTCTTGGATTTTTGGTTTTTGACTAAAACGAAATTCTAAGTACAGGAACCTGATCCAAAGTTCCCCGTATTTCACAATCTGCAAGTATTAAACGGAATTTAGTATTTTCCAAAAAGAGTTATAGCGGGACGTCAAATCAGAATTCTGGACCAGATCAATGTCGCCGTGCCAATTGCAGTCCATTTTTCGATTATTTTCGAAACACCCAAAATTTTCCTTTTTCTTCCTTTTCGAATCGCTCGACTCAAGAATGATCAAGATTGATAAACTATCACGGAACCCCATTTTGCCTATTTCTCCCACTCTTCGTCAAAAATTCGGATGAGAAATATCTGGTCATTTCAGGTCCCAACTCATATTTTACCACTGAATTCATTTATGTACAGTTTGTCAGTTCCAATCAAAGTTACCATAGTTTCAAAACAATGAATTTTTGAATTTCCTACAGTAATCCTCTTGCTCATCTTTAATTTATGTTAATTACCGCATTATTTCCGATTGTTTTTAGGCCGGGGTAGCCAAGTGGCAAAGGCGCAGGTTCGGGGGATCTGTGGATGTTTCAATTCTTTAGGGGTTCGATTCCCCTCCCCGGCAAACTTTTTTTTTGAAAACAATTCAAATGACCTGATTCAGTTAATCGGGTTCTATTAAATCTTTGAATCGAACAAAACTACCGTAACCCAAAAATCAGATCATTCCTGATTTACTTTACCTGTAGGGAACACGTCTATTATGGTAATTCTCAAATGAAATCGTAATCCCATTCACATTTGTTCTCAAAAGAAAAGTTTCGGAGAAATTCGCATCTCTTTCTCTCCACAAATGACCTTCAGAAAGTACTTTCTTCACTCTTCCTTATCTTCATTTTTCCATCAACAAATGCTTCTTCTTCTCTTCTTTTTTCCTATTTTAATTGATCACCTTTCACGTGATTTCACCTTGTTCAAAACCTTGTTTATTAGAAGAAAAGTCAAAAGCTTCTTCTTCTTCTTCAACCCAACCAGTTTCTTTTCTATCAAAAAGAGACGGGCAAACATGACGTCACCCCTCCCCCCCCCCCCCCGTTTCCGTGCGTTTTCTCTGCACTCTCTTGCTCCCGCACACTCTTTCTCTGTGTCTGCGTCTCTTTGTAGGACGGTGTTCGTCGCTTGAAACTATTGATTTTCAGTGCGGTAAAGCATAAAATAGACAAGAAAAAAAACACAAATATTTCCAGTCGCATTCTTGCACTTTTTCTCTAACTTCTCTAGCTTCTTCTCTCTTTTTTTTTCGCGAAGAACGAGAGTTTTTTTGTTTTGTCTCTCTCTCTCCTTCTATGGCTTCTCTTCAGATTGTTTTTGCGGGAAAAAACGTATTTATGTCTTATTTTTAGTCGCGGATAACAAAGAGATAAGAGAAAAAAGCCGTACTTTGATGCGTTCTTTGGCTAAGAAGATAGGGTTTAGAGGGGGATGTTTTGGGATTATACGCAGTTTGGATCCTTAAATAAGAAGACCTTTTTTATAAGTGCATGTTCATTTTTCGTAAATTGTAAAGTAGAAACTTTCTTATCATCGCCGTACGAATAGGTGCTCAATTCTTAATCTAACCGGATTGAATCTCGAAATTTCTGGGCAGAATCCTCTTACGGTTTAGAAAATTGAGCTTTGACTTCAGAAACAAAAACCCAGCCCCGAAGCAAGAATCTCTAATTTTATGATGAGTAATTTTTGGATGCACAATTAGGACACTGTTTGTTCTCAGTTTTTGAACCTTTATTCATTATAGTTAACCGTCCAACCTTTTTTTACTCCCTTTATCCTCACTCCACTAATCGTTTACCTCCAATGTCCTGGCATTGTGCCAATCGATCAGGGGGCGGAGCCTAGGGCCTCCGTCATGCAGTGCAAAGACGCCTTGTAAACCGTCTCCCATAACTACTATCTCTTCCTTGCCCTCTCATTACCTGTCGTAAATTATATCTCTCGCTACACCTCTTTTTCAAATGAGTAATTGGGTAAACAAAAAAGTAAAGATGCTATTTTCCTTCCTATCATGTAATTGCGCTCTTCTGATAATTTTTAAGTTCAAGTTTCCACCGCAAGTTTGAAAGTTTCACAATTTACACTTTCCATTTTAAATGTGTTCTTTGTCTCTCGCCGAACCAATTTTTCCTATAATAAAATTATAAATTTTCAGGATGGCAGAAAAAGAGCCTCCACCAGTCACAACGTCCTCTTCGATTCCATCAACATCAACATGCTCTCCGATCACAGTTACGTGTGATTCTGAATTCGACATTGCCACGTGCTCTTCCTCCACCTCACTATCATCCTCGATTTCTTCATTTCTAACACTCGATTTCGATAAATTATCACTGGATACGGATCTTCGAGAAGGTCGATACAATCAGAACCATTCTCCACCAGGTCCGCAATCACCGACTCGGATTACTGTAAGCAAGGCGCTTGCACTCAATTTTTATCTCTCAATTTTCAGCAAAACATGCCACCGACGGCTGAAAACGCTCAATTTTACCGGACACCTGCTCACAAAAACGGACGATTTTTGCCGTATGATGTACCATTCAAATTGAGGTTTGTAAATTGAAAGTTTTTTGAATTTTCAAGTAATTTATTCTGAATTTCAGACGCCGTCGGAAGGCAACCAAGAATTCAGCCACTTCAAAACCAACTGATATTGAAGTTTTGCTGAAAATCAAACTGAAAGGAAACGTTGAGCCGCTCAGAATGTGCATATTTGACAAGTGAGTTTTCTATTTCTCTTCAGATTTTAAACCTTCCCGAAGAAATGAAAAATGTGAATTATTCGATTGAACTTCATCAAATTGTTTTTGAAAACTCTTTTTTTCAGAGAAAATGTGTTGCCGAAACCATGCAGTGTTCAAGCGAATCGTCCACCTTCTCCGATCAACGAAGCCGAAGAGGTTGATGAGCTATCCGAATATTTTACTCACTTCGTCCGGGTTGAACTCAAGATGTCATCGCTGGCCGAATCGATGTACGTCTGAATGAAAAAGCATCCTCAGTAATAAATTTCGTCCCCTTTAATTGTTTGCATTGCTCACCATTCGTCTCGGATGTCTTTTTGACCGACATTATCTACAGATTCCGTTTTATCACTGAAAATCAATCACATCGATGAATTTTCAACACATGATAACATAAAATAGTCATATCATAATAACATGTGGAACATCAAATGATTAGTAAGATCGGTTTTACAGGAGAAATGGGACTTGAGATACAATATTCGAGATGAATTTTAAGAGAGAAAAAGAAACTAAAGGGCATTAAAATAGGGTTAGCTTTATATTCAGAAGTTAAAAAAATATATTGAATCTGACAAGTTATTTACGAAGGAACAAGAGGCTCAAATTTACGGAAACACTTCTGTTTTCCGTCTTCTCCAAGTCGAATCTCCAACGTCTTCTGAAGGCGAAAATTCCGCTCTTGGCGGATCGTGTTCATCCTTTTATAGTCATACTTTCTCTTCTCCACCTTCATTACTGACGATCTTCCGGATTTCGATTTGGAGTGCTTCCGAGGAACGAGTTTTGTACTTGGTACCCAGATTTGTTCGTCTATAAGATCTTCAACGGCGGTGACGGGTTTATTTTAAAATTTGAAGTGTTCAGAAAATAAAACAACTAGAGTTCTACTGTATCAATTTTCAAAAGGTTACCTTTTATGCATTGCAAATAAATTCGATGAATCTTTCCGGGATTCGATTCAATTGAAAGGAATGGTTCGTTTTTGTATTTCCCATTGAAAGCGTATTGCATATCGACACCAGTTTGCCCAATGATAGTGCTGATATCTCTCTCATCATCTTCGTCTTCTGCACCTTCTTCATCTTCTTTCATTTCAGAAAATTCAGAGTCAGGTTCAGGAGCATCTGGAGATCCTGCGGATACCTCCTCATCGTCTTCATCGTCCTCCTCCATACCTTCATCGTCATTTCTTCCTTCCGATGGTGGCTCCTCATCATCTCCTCCATCCTCTTCTTCTTTTGGATCTTCAGCCTCATCTCCTTCTTCTTCCTTTTTAACTTCATCATCATCTTTCTCCATTTTAGCATCATCATCATCGTCGTTTTCATCTTGAGACTCTCTTTCATCTTTTGGAATAAGCCAGATTTTCAAATGTGGTTGAGTCATTTCGTTCACAAATTCAAATCTATACAAATTCTTTCCCCCTATACACTCTTCAGCACGTTCCTCGTATTCTTGAACAATCGTATCAAAGTCTTCTAAAGTTTCAGCTTCAATTAATCTCTTCCGGAATTCCAAATACAGTTTGATCGGGTTATCCCGTTCTTCGGTACAAACTGCGTGATGAACATTTTTAGTGAATGCCTGGAACAGTTTATCGATGGAATTGAACATGGAGACATCTCCAGGGAAAAGATTCTTGATGACATCATCCAAAGAAGCCATGTCTATCTGAGCTTTCCCGAGTTGTTTCAGCTCACGGATCGTTGCTTCATAGTAACCAGTTGGACAGGCGCGTACGTTCTGAAAAGATCTTATCTCCAAGAATCCTTCTTAGTCCTCCACTAACCCATATTTCATTCACTGCATTTCTCTTTTCATCCAAAATCTTATCAAGAACTCGACGGCCATGCATATCTCCTCCGATTCCTGTTTGCAATTGTGATTGCTTCATTTGACTATCCTGAAGAATTAACACTATATTTATCATTTTTTCCATCTAGAACAAACCAAATACTCTTGACTGTGATTAGCTTGAGTCGCCAATAATTTCGAGAATCTATCAATGAGCATATGATGGAAACGGATAAAGAAGTACACAGTGTCATCTCCATAGAATACTCTCCGTTCCAATTTGTGAAGATTCCTACGGAACTTTTCAGCTGCATTCATTGATGACGTTCCAGGTTCAGAAGAAGAAGCGAGCGTATTTTCAGGAGAAGTTGGAAGAGGAGCTATAGTCGAATTTTTGAGACGACGACTGTCTAGATTCAGGAGACTTAGCATATTTTCATCTTCCGTTCTGAAGAGAAAAGAGTTCGATTTGATCGCAAAACTAGAAACAACTCACAAGTCTCCTTGGAATTTGTAAATTTCACCCGATTCGAGAGTGAATTGAACATCTTGTCCCGGTTGACACAACCATTCCATGAGGATTCTATAGCTTTATGATTTATTAATATTTGTGTTCTTTTAAGATGCTTACTTGAATATGACTACTTTCACACGTTCTCTGTCAGTTTTTCCGTTTGGAAGATCGTGGAAAAAGTGTTCGGATATCTCATTAACATCTCGATATGTTCTCCGTTCAGTTGGATATTCAAGTGTCAAATGAGCAGAATCATCTTCCGCGGCTTTCTTTTCTTCGTATGCCTGCTCAATTGCAGTCATAAGTGGTTTCACTTTGAACCCCTTCTGATCATTATTCTTCTGTTGAGTATGCAAGAGGTTATTGGCTGCAGCCATTTGTCTTTCCAGTGCTTCTCTCCATATTTTATTTGTGTCTTGTTGGAAAGCGACCCAGTTGGAATCTCTTTCAGTGAGCGCCGCAATCAATTTAGTCAGTCCTTCGCGTACATTCGTTTTGACAGCATCAATGATTGAAGTGGCATTGTTATTATACACTTTGGTCATTACACGATTGAATGTTGCACGGGATGAGCAATTTAGAATATCGTTGAGCCTGAAATTGATGATTGGAAAAGCGATCTAAAAGTATTCAACCAACTTGAACTTTCTCCGTTCTTCATCACTCAGAGCTTCATAATCACGGAGAACTTTCGCGAGATCTTCTAGTACAGCTTTGTTTGAATCAATAATGATATCGAATTCATATCGTTCCTCTTCAGTTTTTGTATGGAACTCTTCTAAATTCGTTTTCTTTATTGCCTGGGTACCAACGTCTTCTGAAGACCACGATGGATACGACATCCATTTGTCATTGAGCGTCTAGAAAACAAACTTCGAATTGAAAGTATAATTCCGACACTTACAGCCTTGATTTCAGGATCCAGTTCATTTCTTCCACTACATTCAATTGGTTTTGTATCCTTCAACAGCCGATAACTCGGACCAATTGTGCACACAGTGGCCGCTTCAACATTTTTCACCTGTTGAATCATCTTCTGATCCCGAAGACCTCGTTTCGGCTGAACAGGTGGCAAATCCTTTCTCAATACGGCATCGGGATCGTATTCCGGTTGATCTTCCGGATTTTGCCCGCTTCCCAACAATTTACGGATGACGACTTCCGCTTGTGAGCCGTGTACACCCAAAATACGTGGAATACTATCAATCAACTGATCTCTTGATAATTCCATATTTTGATACATGCTCATCGCACGATTCAAGTGCGTTATTTGATAAGTTGAATAGCGTGATCTCAGCTGAAAAGTGAAAATTATTTTTTAGTAAAAATAGGTTCATTGTGAGCGCACATTTTCATAGAGAACTCTGTATGATTTTTTGAATGTTATGACATCTTGCTCCTCTTCCCGAAGAGATGGATCCGGATTCCATATTCTGAGTTTCTCATTCTGAAAAAAAAAATCATATTGACTTCTTATATCTTCAACAACAATACCTTTTTGGTTCCCATTTTGCACTCATCCATTACATTCATCAAGTTCTTGTCGGCTTGTTCTGGCGTAAGATCTGTGGCAACTTCCGAGTTCAGGATTCTATTCAACTTCTGAATTCGAGTAAATATATTGAAAATAGATCTTTTTTGAGGAAAGGGACGAGTATTATCAGAAAATTCACAGTTAGGAGGAAGAAATGAATTTCTTCCCAAAAGAATGTCGAGGTGGAAAACTAGGCTACGGCCGCACCCGAAACCGTCATTGTAACATACAATCCGTCATTGTTTGAAAATGGCAACTTGTAATTTATGTGAAGTAAATATTATAAACACAGAAAACAAACCTCTTTCCAAGCTTCTGTCTCACTATCCAAAAGTTTACTCAAATACGGAAGAAAATCGATAGTTGCCGATAGGAGATGGGGCTGTCCTTCACAAACACTGGCAAGCATTGATATTACGTGATCCAATGATGTTTTTTCCAAGTTTTCCTCATCTCTCAACTTTCTTTCCTCTTCAGAAACGTCGACTTCCATTGCTTCGTCCCTTTGTGCATTTGATGGACCAGGTTCATCGTCTCTTGGTTCTTCCGCCGCCGGTGTTTTCTTTTTCGTGTTATAGTAATGACGGTGGGCAAGGAAAAAGTCCATGAAAGTCAGGAAATCAACAATTTTTCCAGGTCTTGCAGCAAATGATGTTTTGATGAGTTCAACTATTCTCAATGTTTCAAGAAACATATCACTTGGAGTTTCCTGAAAATGTCTTATTATTATGATGTAATGTTATCAATATACAAACCTCATCTTCATTGTCTTCATCTTCTTCATCAACACTTTCATCCTTTATAACATCTTCCTCAAACGGTTCTTGATCTTCGTCATCTACATCTTCATCATCCCGTCCTCCTTCATCTTCTTCATCAGAATCATCGAGATCCCTGTCTGCATCACCATCTTCTTGCTCCATTGGATCATCATGACCAGCACCTGCCTCATGGTGAAACCCCAACTCACGAGCTGCTTCTTCAGCGGGAACTGCCTCAGCTCTAGGAGCAATGTATTGCGGAAGAATAATCACTTCTCCTAATGCTGCTCTACGACGTTCATCAGGAGTAAGTAGGATCTGAAAATAACCACTAAAAACCAAATAGTGCACAAAAAGCAACACAAACCCTTGGTTCAGCCTGTGGAGAACTGAAGACATATCTTCCAGCTTCCATGATTGTAATCTTGAATCCATTCGGCAAAAACGTATTGAATCCAAGAACAAGTTCCGGTGTATTGTAGAGCAGTTCAGCAACCTGCTCTATGACATCGGGAGTTTCAATTCTGGAACAAAAAAACGAATCGTTTTTCTTAGTTTTTCAGAGACGAATCTCTATACCTCTGCGCTCTAAAATTCTTCATGATATCTAAAAACTGATGATAAACTGGAACATCTTGAGCAAACGTATTCTTGATAACTCTCAAATACGCCAACGCTTCATCGACACGTGGTGGAGCTTCACCTCCACGAACACGGCGTCCTCCTCTTGTTCGACGTATATTTGCTTCTCCTCTACCTCGCCCACCACGTTGTCCTCGGCCACGTTGTCCCTGTGGTGGCTCTTCTTCTTCATCTTCATCTTCAGCCTCCTCCTCATCTTCAGCTTCCTCCTCATCATCTGCTTCTTCATCATCTGCTTGTGCTCGTGGTCCTTGATGGAGCTCTTGCACAACTTGTTGAACGGGATCCTGGAAATACTTCAAAAACGTATTTTTTAGTTCAAAGTTTTCATCAGAATTCAAGAAGCTGGCATCGCTCGCTTTGTTTGCTACGGAAGTCTGGCTGGTGAGTTCCTAACTGGCACAGCCACAATAGCCGCGGACCTGTTTAGTCACAAAAAACGGGTGACCAGCAAGGCTGGCCTCGTTCGTTCAATGTTCTCAGCAGAATTCAAGAAATAAACTTACTTGTGGTACTGGGACTACTGGATTACGCTGTTGCTGTTGCAGCTGTTGTTGCTGTTGTTGTTGCAGCTGTTGCTGCTGCAACTGTTGTTGCTGCAACTGTTGTTGCTGCAACTGTTGTTGCTGCTGTTGCGCTTGTAACTGTTGAGCCTGTAGCACCGCCTGTTGTTGTTGTTGCTGCAATTGCTGCTGTCGTTGCTGCTCCTGCTGAATTTGTAACTCCCTTTGCCGTTGCTGCTCCTGTTGAACACGAAGTCGATGCTCATGTTGCAATCTTTGTTGTTGTTGTTCCTGATGAATCCGCTGCTGCTGCTCTTGACGTTGTCGTTCTTGCTGAGAGTGGTACTGAACTCGTGCGCGTGCTAACTCAACAAGTGAACCTACCATCTGTGGGGGTGGCAATTGATGCTGTGGTTGAACAGGTGGAGCAGCCGGTTGAGGTCGATTTTGAACACCCTCTGCTGCTGCAATAATGTTTTCAAGGTTTCTCAAAGTTTCGTTAGCGGGTGGACGCGGCGGCGCAGGGGGATTCCTCATAACATTGATTGCCGGAGAACGTTGTGGAGCTTGAACAGGAGCAGGAGACGGTTGTGCTGGTTGCGGTGGTGGTTGATAGGCTTGTGCTGCTAACTGTTGTAGGATGGGTGAAGCTTGAGGAATCGGAGCAATTTGAGCAACTTGTGCAGCAAGTGGTTGAGCAGCCATGTGTTGCTGAAGCAACATCATGAGGTGATTAGGCTGAAGTTGCTGAAGTTGCTGTTGAATTTGTTGTTGAAGTTGTTGCTGTTGTTGAAGTTGTTGCTGTTGTTGAAGATGTTGTTGTTGTTGGAGCTGTTGCTGTTGTTGAAGCTGTTGTTGTCGTTGAAGTTGCTGCTGCTGTTGGAAGTATTGCAAGTTCTGTTGAGCCTGTTGAGGCATCATTTGCTGCAATCGGAGTTGATGCAACGGATCTAAGTTTTGCAATCCCAACAAGCCTTGCTGTTGTTGTTGCTCCAGTTGTGGTCGAAGAGCGTCCAGCACATTTTGTTGAATTCCGGGCCCCAATTGTGCGGCGACGCCATATAATATGTTTAGCTGTTCCGGTGTCAAATTGCCGAGTCCTTGAAGAGGTTGTGGTTGCGGTGGACCACCACCATCTGGTGGTTGTTGGTCGTTTTGCATTCTGAATGTGAAAACTGTTAACGGTTTGTTCGAAGAAAAGATTGGGAAAAGCGTGGAAGAGAAAATTAACATTTTCAAAACTTTCGGTTATTTTTTCCAGGATATTATGAAGATAAATTAAGGAATTATGCCAAAAATGATCTCATTTTTGAATGAAGACCTGACTAATCAAAAGGCGAATGAAAAATAAGGAAATCGCATGAATTATCAGCAGAGTCAGACTTTATAGTCCTAAATTTCCCTAGAAACCTTTTTCGCAACGTGAGAAGCGAGATTAGGATGCTATTTTCCTTTTTTTAACAAGTATTGATTGAAAACGGAAAAAGATTCTACTGAAATCGTAATTGACAGAGAGAAAGCCCAAAATTCATTAGAAAAACTACTGAAAACTGAATATGCATTCAAATTTAAATTCGCAAACTCGAATGCTATTTCCGCTGTTTTCTCAGGCGTCTCCTCTCTTCTACGCGTGTCAATTGAGCGTGCTTGCGCTTTTGACGGGAATGTGAATTCGCAAATAAAATAGATCAAGAAAGCGTTTATTATGATTGGAATTCGTTTAATTTTCAGTGACAGTTTAGTTTATGAAATATATTGGTTGATATGCACATAAAGTCTATTACCCGTTTGAATTAAAATTATACAAGAAATCATGGAGGAAGCGGTCAGATAAACTGGGGTAAAACACAAATGGAGAAATCTAGATTTCAATGAATGGGTTGGCAGTTGATCTTGTGGCAGTATCTGTTGGAATTTGACGAGTTGGAATGTAAGTTGCATATAACTGTTTTCCATTTTTATCCAGAAAGTCCAATCGTGCAGATTCAGGTCCGAATTCTGCATAAATGAATCCTCCCTTTCGGAAACCAAGTTGTGAAACTGGTGACCAAGAGATCCACGATTTTTCAGGATAACTGAAAACAAGATTAATAACAAAGATCAAAGGCTAAAATATATACTTGAATTTCAAATTATCCCTGCTGAATTCTTTAATATGTTTGGTAGAGGCATCTGCACGAGAAGCGGCTCCAGAAACAACATAACTAATTTTGTGATCAGCGTTTCCATCGAATACAAAATGCTGAAAGTTAAAATTGAAAATCTATGAGATGTACTCAAAAACCTGCAAGGAATGATCATGCCCAGAAAAATACGCATTGACATTGAATCGTTTCAAAAGAGGATCTAATCGTTGTCGAAGACAATCAGTGGGGCCATGGGAAGACATCGAATGAATTGGATAATGTCCAGAAACAATCAAGTATTGAGCAGTACTTTCCTCCAAATTCGTCTCCAACCATTTCCATTGCTCTTCTGCTTCCGTTACATTTAATGGACCTCTCGGGTCATGTGATTCATTTCGTAACATTTCAATGAATCCAGCATTTTGAATATCCTTTGTGTTTCCACACAATGAAATCGTGTCAATCATCAAAAAGTCGATCCGAGTTCCATTGAATTCTTCAGTCTTTTTGTAATAAAGTGATGGGAAGTACCATTTCCTACTATGTTTTGTGTATTCAACTTCTGCAGTCACATTTCCAAAATGATCATGATTTCCAGCAATAGTGAGCCATTTGACTTGAAGGCTTGGAGAATCGTAAACCGCTTCGAAACGGGTCTGTAATATATTGACAATTTATTATTATTATTGAACAAAAATGTTGAATTCAATGGTAAAGAATGCAGACAATATATACTTTTGTTCATATGACTCATAGCGTATATTTCGTCTCTATGCACATTCCTTGGCTTATATATAAAGTTTCTACATTTGTTGCTATCGTTCTATATCAATTTGAAGCCTATTCGTTTTTCAACTTCTCCATTTTCAAATACTCGCCTCAAATCTCGGATCAAATTCATCAGTTGGACCCGTAAAGTAGATATTATCACCCATGTTGAGCACCATTTGAATATCCTTTTCTTCTGCCACAGTAGCCATCATTTCCTTCACTCCTCTCTGTGCCCATGTAGTCTCCAGAATCGGAATACCACCAGTGTCACCAACTAGTAAAATTCGAAAACTCTTCTCATTTCTCTGTGGATCCAACATGTTAATGCTCTGTATGGGCACATCATTCGGTGATGATACATCTGAAATTTAACAGAGCAATAATAATTGAAACAATGGTTCTATGAGAATAATTTAGTGGTTTTTAGTGGGTTTAGTAACGAGAAACTTCACAATGACATGCAAAAAAACATAGGAAAAACATAAAAATTTTCGATTTTTGTGTATTTTCTCAAACAGTTTTAATCCAATAAATTCAAAAATCTACATGCAACATGCATATATATTAATCATCTTTTCGAAGCTCTCAATTTCTGATTTCCAGTAGAAAAGTGATTAGTTTTGTTAGTAAGTGCACTCTAACACCACCTAAATCCCTGACGAAAAACCAACTGGAAACTGCAATGAAAAAGAGCACTGAGACGCAAGCGATTCCCGATAAACACATCAATTTTCGCATTTTCCTTCGAGATTTTACTTTTTGCTGCAAGAAATAATATAATAGTTTGAATATGAGGAGCGGAAATGAATAAATGAGACCGAAATATTCGTCATAAATGGAATTATAAGGCTAAAGTTTTTGTTCATCAAAGAGGATTACTCTTCCGTTGAACGAACTAAATACTCGAGATCAACTAGTTTCGATTTTTGGAATTTCGTTTTTAGATATTGTGATAATATTCAGAAAAGGGACCAAATTTCAAATTTAAAAATTGGGTAAACATGTCGAGAACTGAAAACATTTCCACATCATGATAAGGGTTTTTATATGCAAATCTCTCTTTTGAAAAGGGAAAGGTTATGAGTCATCGGAAGTTTATTTTGTCAAAGGAAAAAGTTTAGAAGGTGTGGGAATTAGGCAATCTCAACTTTTTTTTTGCTTAAACTATACACAAGTCGATAATTTTCCAAAAAAATTGTATAATTCCATATGACCGATTCAGTTTGGTAAAAATTGAGAAAAACAAATAAAAGAGCTTGACAAGCGTTGTTTTTCCGAGTTTTTGGGACAAATATTTTGAAAAACTCACCGGAAGATCGGGTAGAAATCGCTCGATTGATGACGAGTGGGACATTTTTCCGACTTTTTCCTCCAGAAGTAACATTTCCATAGGGAAAATGTTCAAGTTTGGGGCTCGACCACCTGCAAAAACGTAATCAATAACACTGAGCACTAATTACGCGCAACGTGCATGAAAATGAAGAAAGCTACCCTGTTTATAAATCAATATCCAGAAAATGAATCCTGGCAGGGTGTTCTACACTTTCCAGATGTTATTCGGAGATAACAATTGCTTATATTCGGAGAAAATAACTGCGAAAAGAAGTGACGAAAAACGAGGAAGTGTCCGGCGTATCTGCGTCTCCTAAGGTTCGATGCTTACCAAATAACTCTTTCATTCAGACGAGATTCTGTTTGTTTTTACCGCAATCTAGGATTGCTTTTCCGCATAAGCCTAGTTTCTCAAAAATTTGAAAGAATGGTTATGATCTAAGACTCAGAAGATGTGGGAAGAATTCTTACGAATAGAAGGACTGGAGCACTAGACAGACAGTGATTCCTGGATTCTGAGGAATTCAATAATTATGAAATTTCTGATAAATTCAAAAATTTTCGAAAGAAGCAATTTATGAGGAGTTATTTTGGAATCAATAAAATGAGGTAAACGTTTTATAAAGGAATCAACACTAAACTTTTGAACAATGCTGTATAGGTACGGTATTTTCAAAGGCGCATACTTCAAAGCTTGATTAGGCTCCTGTGCGACAGTGAAAATGCTGAAGTTGAAGAAAAATCGTTTCTGTGTTCACTTTCAGAAATTGCTCTTTTTTTAAATTTCTCTCTACCAGTTTCGCAGAGGATTTCTAAAGATATGCTGTCTACCGTGCCCTTTTCAATCTTTTCCTTTTTTTCTGGCCTCAAGGCGATATATCTCGATATATCTCAGTGTCTGCCATAAAACCCATCCAGCGCCTTGGCCGCCGTCTGTCCTCTTCTCATTCGTTTGTCCGTCGTCCGATCGCATCTCGGAGCGCCTTCTTCTTCTTTTTTTTTTTCAAAAACCTTGGCGTCAGTGGAAAATAGTAAGTAAGAATAAGAGGGAACAGAAACAAGGATGGAGAATGAGAAGAAGAAACGGGGCACACATCGAAAAACCCCCAGAAAAGAAAAATGATGTGGTGGATGTGATTCGGTTTGAAACTTTCTTTGAATTTTAATCCTGTTCATGATTCAAGGTCTTAATCTTCAACTCAAAAAAATTCTAGTTTATCCGTTTTTTGTCAATTTGAAGCATGCATATCTAAAAAGAGTGATGTCATTACTCCCGTTCTCTCTGACGTTTTCTGCAAAAAAGCTAAATAATTTCTAGAGCGCGCTATCCTTCTTAATGCATTTCATTCTGACCTATACCATAGTCGATACAATATTTTTCTATGAATTGTGATTATTGTACTTCTAAAGTGTCAAACACCAAAAACCAGGTTCAGACGCTTCTCTTCTCAAAAAAAAAACAGATAAGATTCTTTAACAAAAGTCCACCAACTGACGATTTATATCAGTCGTTTCTTGCCTTCTCATCCTTTCTCATTGGAAGCCGCTCAGTTCTTTTTGCAAAAAAAAAGATTCAATCGCTGTTTCAACTTTTCCGTTCTTATCATCATCTTTCATTCTCCGTTTCTTTTCTTATCTCCTCTAAAAAAAATTATCAATTCCTATTCGATTTTCAATTTGTTTTTCTCAACAGAAACTAAAATACTCTGGAATCAAAAGTCAGCGTCTGACATCTAAGATCAGCATATCACCTGCTTTCAGTTTTAATGAAAACTCGTTTATATCATGCGGTGCGGAGTAGATCTCTCTCCATCAGCTCTTTTCGAAATTGAATTTGATTTTCTTCCTTAGAGAAGGGTATATACTAAAGATTATCCCATTTCGTCATATAAAGTTTATCCAAAACGCATCAGTTGTACTAAAAAGTGCAGATCCAGCTAGAATCAACTAAAACATGTGAGGGTTCTTATACGTTCATACTTCTGAAGTGATACTGTAAGTCTGGTCTCTCAGTTTTGTTTGAGTTAATAAAAAGTTCTAGAAGTTCCGGGTGAGTCCTCATTAAAGTTTCAAAATTCGTCGAAAATACTTCAATACTCCTATTCATATAATGTCTATTTTTTCAGCCTGAGAGATAATGAGATTTCCATCATCGTCATTTTTCTTTCCAACAATTTTGAATTCTCCTCATTTTTCCATCCCTCATTAATCCTTCTTCTCCTTTCTTTCCTCTTCATTCTTCCTTCTGCGCCCCATCTTCTCCAATATAACTAATTCTATTCCTTCTCCATTCTCTGTGAAATATATTCCTAGTTGCCCTCCGGCGCCCAGCTCCCTTCTCATTTCTCTCTTTCTCCCAGTTCTCTCTTATTTGACTATTATCTCTCAGCTTCGACACCCGGCGCCTGACCCTCTGATGCCAAGAGACGTCCATTTCGCCTCTCTCTATACACTCATTTCTTTCAACTCTATCTTCTTTCTTCATTTTTCTTCTCTTTTTTATTTTCAAAAATGTTTGTACTGTTGCAGCAAGTGCGCTTTGTTGATACCTATTTTTTAGGATTAAAATGAACCTGGCGCCGTGCCAAGATCATATTTTTATCAATAAAGTTTAGAGTTTTCAAAAATCGATTTACAGGATGTCGACGGTAGTATCGGAGGGAAGGAACGGAGGTAATGAACGGTATTCACCACAAGATGAGCTCCCGGATTTGGAAAATCTCAAATTAACCGACGATATGCGGGTTCCTTCCTTTGACAGACTTCCGGTTAGTTTTCGATGTTTTAAGAAACATTTTTTTCTGGATTAGAGTTTTGGGTTCGATTGCGATCTGTTTACAGTAACCCGATTACCGTAGGACTCTAGTGCTTTCCAAATTGTAAAGCTTATCCATCAAAGTCAAATTTCATGGTGGGGAAACGACAATTAAATAGCTATCCTTGGCTCCGTCTAGGACAGCTAACTGCCACTTAGATCCTCTGTCAAAAAAAAAGATCCCACTTGATCATAGCTTCTAGGAATCTAGATTATAGAGTTGGGGAGGAAAATAAATTGCACTTTGATTCCCATTTCGAAATTGTTGGAACAATTCAAGCCGGAGTTATACTGATTCCTTATCATTTTTATGAGGCTTTGACAAGTGTTGGGAACAACCTTTTTGTTGAACAACTTTCCAAGTAGATATACCCGTTCAGTACAGGACTATAGAAGTTGTAGAACTTTCTATTGAAAATTATTATGAAGAAGTTTTTGAACGAGCTCCATCCATCTGGAAAATAGTAGGGCAGAAAAGTTATCAACTAGAATAATGAAGTTCGCATTTTTTGGAGTCTTAGAAAGTTTTAGACTGTGTGGCGCACGATCAAAGTCAGCCTATACCACCTAGAATGAACATCGCCTGCACTCTGGATATTATCCGTGCGGGGTATACGGTATCTCCCTCATTTTCTAACACTTCCGCGCGGAACGTCTCGGAAGAAAAAGAGAGAACAAAAAGAAAGCATAGTAAACCCGAAAGTGAGAGAGAGAGGTCAGCTGAGAAGTGTGTTGGTGTCTACTCTCCTCCTCAATAGCGCACAAAGGCTCCTTCTTCCATCCATCCTTCCATCCATCCATCCTTTGGCCACCCTCCGTATACCCTCTGGCATTCATTTTGGACGTTGAAACCCTCTTCGTTTTCCGTTATATCTAAACCAAGTTCAATGCCTCGCGTTTCGCCGGCCGCCGCTCACTTCTCCTTCTTCTTTCCGTCCTTTTCATCCCTCCTCGATTCTCTGTTTGTGTGTGTTGTTGGGTGGTTTCCTTCGGTCTTTTTTCCCTCGCGATTCTTCCTCTTTCTCTACCTCTCTCTTCCTCGACTTCACTCGTTTCATTACTATTATTATTTGTGTGTATGTGTGGTATTGTTGTTCTGTATATTGGATAGAATTCCAAACACACACTTCTCATCTGGGGGCTCCAACGGTGTGAGCGCCTTAGCGCAGTTAGGAAATGATCGAGGCGGCGCTGGAGAATCCGGTACTCGTTAAATCGCAATTGGTGAGTTTCCAAACCGTTTCTAACTATTCTCCTGTTTGTCTATTGATTTAATCGTAGCGATAGGGCGTTGGTGACGAAACTTTTTAGAGGTTGTTTCCATTTTTACGATTCCTATAGGTTCGAGGAAGTTTACAGTGATACATTTCATATATTTATTGTAAATATTGTAACACATGACTTCTTTGAATGGATTCGGAGATCCAGCTTGTGACTTTTTGAAAATATTACATCCTTCTAAAGGATTCTGAGTAGACTAGTGATGAAGAGTACTGTAATATTTCCTCCCTATTAGTTAATGATACCTCGTATTCGCAAAGTGAGTGTTTGATACTTTGATTCCGGATTAGGTGTGGCCCCGTAATCTTGACTTTAAAATTATTCATTCTCGAAGCTCCACATTTTCATATTCTGAGTTCTAGAACGTAGTTTGTTTTGTTTACGAATCGATGCCATCATTTTTACTCATGTTTCAATTCACATTGAAACAACAACTTCATTCTTCTCATGAAGATGAGACCCATCAAACCCATTTTTCTTCGCCGCCGCCAAAAAGACAGCTGCCATCCATTCTTCACTTTGGTCCGTTCGGCTCCGCATAACCATTAATAACGTTTGTAGTCTTCTTCCTTCTAGCACATTGATTGAAAGCTTTGAATAACAATTGAGAGGAATCACGTAGATGCAACTGAGGATATCAGAATGAATGCTCTATTGAAAAAAAGTTAGGCCTTAATCATCTGATTGCGTCAGTAGTAATCAATTTGATCACTCGATTCTTGGAAAGATTCTTTCTCATTGTATAGGTTACGGTCTGCAAACATTTAGGAATGTAACTTTTGAAATCACTCGAATAACGTTTCAGTAAAAATGTCCGTTGTATCTACTTGGGGGATCATCGACTTCTAAAAATAAAGAAAAAAATAGACGAGCAATCTTATAATTTTTCAGTCGCCAACCCCACGCTACTATGGGTCGTGCAAATGGTTCAATGTATCAAAGGGATACGGTTTCGTGATTGATGACATCACAAGAGAAGACCTATTCGTTCATCAATCCAACCTTAATATGCAAGGTTTTCGGAGTCTTGACGAGGGTGAACGTGTCTCCTATTACATTCAAGAAAGATCGAATGGAAAGGGAAGAGAAGCATATGCGGTAAGGAGTTTTTTTTAGAATCGTTGATTGGTAAAATGATACCTGTAAAGTTTTATACAAGTGTTTCTTTGGTTATTGTTTGCCTTCCGAACATTGTCCTTATCAAGCCAGAGCCTTGAAATTTGGCCAAGAACAAAATGAAAGTTCTGTTTTAATTAATCAAATCCTGAAAACTTGTAATTACACTTCGTTTGAACGATAAATACAGAGAAACATTTTAGTGTTCTCGGCAGAATAAGTAAAATTAATCTGTTTTCCAGTCCCAAAACAAAAATAGCATTTCTAAAATCTTTTCCTATGATTCCATTATATTATAGGTATCCGGAGAAGTTGAAGGACAAGGACTGAAGGGAAGTCGGATCCATCCATTGGGTCGCAAGAAGGCAGTCTCACTTCGTTGCTTCCGTTGCGGAAAGTTCGCAACTCACAAGGCAAAGAGCTGCCCAAATGTGAAGACTGACGCAAAAGTGTGCTACACTTGTGGATCAGAAGAGCACGTCAGTTCAATCTGTCCGGAAAGAAGACGGAAGCATAGACCAGAACAAGTTGCTGCTGAAGAAGCGGAAGCTGCTAGACTCGCTGCCGAAACAGCTGCATCGTCGCCACGTGGTGATCATGATGATTAGAGATAGGAGAAAACTTCTTAGAATGAAAGCAGTGAAACTGAATAGCTGAAAGAATATTTTTAGTTTTTATTGTTTTCTATCTCTTCTTCATTGCTTCTTGTCTCGAAAAAAATCTTTTGCATGCTTACTTCTAACTAACAACATTTTTCTCGATAATATTAACTTTTCTAATCAAATTTCCTTTTTTATTGTCCCCACTTACCCAGAAATGTTTCTTTTCACCACCATACTACTCATCTACCTCCTCAAATTGCACTCTCAGGGATTCCAATTTTGAAACGTCTATTCTAAAAAAGAAACTTACCGTCTTTATTTTTTATATATTGTAACTCAGGAAATTTGCGTCGATTCTGTCACTCTATGCTAAACTTTTCTATTGTATTTTTTCTTTGCTGAAATCATTTTTGTCTCTGAAAATCTCCATCCCTCGACCCCCGTTTTTTAATTGAACGATACGAGCGGCGCTGAAATAAATCGAGAGTTTGTTTATTATTTTATGCACATAAAGAAAAATCAATCACAGAAATTATCAATTGGCGGTGAGTTCACGAGACTTTGCGAGGATCGATTGTTGAGTGGAAACCAGATCAATGATAGTCTGAATGGCACTTTTATAAATCTTCCGAGCATCTTTCGCTGCCGTCGATTCGAGAACTCCAAACGGCCGGAATTGGCCAGCAAATGGGGATTTTTTGACTTCAGAATCATCGACGTCTTCTGCTTCTCCACTGTTTTTCGTTTTTTTGGATTCCTGGAAGAAGAATGAAAATTCAAAATTTCGGTATTTTTCGAACCTTCTCTTCGTCTTTCGTTCTCTCTTCTTCGTCTTCTTTGACTAATTTGAACACTCCGTCGTCTACTTCGATTCTGAAACATCAAAATAATGATACAAAAATCTTGAGAATACAAATATCAATATACAAAACGCCTACCTGATAGAGGGCTCCAAATCATGAGTGTCGAACGAATTCACACTAAACAAACTGATTCCGTGTGTCGTTCTGCAATCATTCACTCAAAAATCAATATTCCGATTCTCCAATAAACTCACTTTGCTTTAGAAATACACAAACTCGCCAAACTGAGCTCATTCCGCAGTTTTTCGTGTAAAGTGACGAATTTGTCTGTCAACTCCATCTTTTCCAGGTACAAATCGTTTTTCTGCTTTATCGATTGGACTGTCATGGCTGAAAGTGAATAAAAAATGAATTATTGAATGAATAGAGCTGAAATTCAGAAGTATGCAACTGGAAATGATGATATAACGGTCGAAAGTGGCAAAGAACGATCAGTTTTTGGTCAAAAATTGAATTCCAATGAAAAAAGCAAACGCGCCCTATCGGCAGATTGAAAACGGCAGAATTTTAAATTTTAGTTTTTGGTTTTCAAACTCTTTTTATTAGGAAAATACAACAGGTTGAACCGCGCCCTATTGTGACTCTCCTCGTTGTGTATGCTATTTCGCTTTCTCTGACGGTCAGAGAAAAAGAAATAGCGCTTGGAACGAGGAGGGTAGCAATGGGGCGCAGTTCAACCTGTTGTATTTTCCTAATAATGTTTTCAACATTAAAACACAGGAATTCAGAAACTAATAAATTCATGATTTCGAGAAAGATCTCTTCACAACTCCTACTTCTTCTTGTACTTGTTGCAGAGTTCGATGATGGTGAAAATACCCAATTCATACGCCTCAAAAGTGTCGAAGGTGTTGCATCTCATGGAACTAAAAATTTGAATTTCAAATGTTTGATACAATAAAAATCAAAGAATACCGAATCTGTTTGATGGTGTCATTGTGCTTGATTCTTCCATGCTTCGCCAAACGATCCGACTCAATATCAGCCAGTGCCACCAGACCACTTCTGAAAAAACAACTTGGAAGGAATGCCCTTTTATTAGAGACACCCACTTAGTGGCCCCATCCTTGCACACAATAACAAGAGGTCCTTTCAAAGGACATCCCAAATACTTGCGAGCCTTCTCCACCATCTCAACCAAGTCTTGAGCAGACATCTGATCAGCCCGATTGAATTTGATAGCCTTCAGATTCAATCCATTCTCTTTGATGACAGTTGTGGAGACGTCATCAGAAGTCCTCTCACAAGACACCTTCTTTGCTCCTCCACGATCGAATTTAGTTGTGATGTGACTGAGAATCATCAATATGGATTCACAGTTCAAATGGAAGTACTCACTTTGAGAATTCCTCAGATCCTTCAGCAATGATAAGACCATCCGCTTTGACAAACTCCAGCATTTTGAAGAAGTCCTTAGCGGCTGGAGCATCACGTGGAGCTTGAGCAAGAATGTATTGGTCTGAAACTCTTAAAGGTTCTCTTCTATTAGAGATCATTGAGCATACGTGGTCTCAATCCATCAACCCATGAAGCATGATAATACTCCACGCTGGGAACAATCACACGAGTTGTATCGTACAACCAAACATCTGAAAATATATTCTGGAAGTGTAATAGTTTGGAGAATGAATTACTCTCAGAGAAGTTCTTCTCTTTGGGAGCCTTCAAGTACTTGACATAGGTGGGTGACTCCAGATAACACTCCTTGTAGAAGTCAGCAACTCCTGCTTCGAAGCTTTTCGAGGAAGATTTTCCGATAATCTAGAAATTGTTCATTTAATGTTTTCATGTAGAGGAAGGGATTTACAAAATCGCAAAACTTCTTTGGAGAGAGCATGTTAGTCTTCTTCTTGCGAGTGGATCGAGTCGAAATACGATTTCCAGGGGGAGGAGCCAAGGCTTGGCTTGACGACCCGTTGATTGTGTTTGGTAACTGTTGGGTATCTGCCATTTCTGAAAAAGAAACGAGATTAGGTACTTTTGCCGGTTTACAAAAGGTTGACAAAGCATTCATTTATTTTGGTGGCAAGACCTTTTCGCAATGAATTGCTACCGTCTTCATGCTAAACGCGGTCCTGTTGAACCTTCCATTTAGCTGCAGCGCGGGCAGTTCCAAAACCAAGACCTTCGGGATGCCCTCTAGAAGACACTTACCGTTACCGATGACAAACTTTTCTCAGAGGGTTTCTTGTTTTTCGACTGGTATCCAAACTGATATTCAGAACTGAAATCTCATTTCTCTCTGGGGTATCCCTTATCAAAACTTATCATCTTTGACACGGTAACCTGACCTTTTGAATTAATTTCAACAAAAAAAAACAGGAAATTACGTGAATCAATAATCCAAAAATCTAATCAGTTTCAAATATTATTTTTCTGAGAGAAGCGTGAGAAAACCGACATTCACAGATCCACGTAAGTGACATTCCAATTACTGGTATTCCAGATATTCTTTTCAGCCTGTAAAGAGGGGAAAAGATGAGTTTGCACCCAAAAAGAGCTCATTCAACGACTCGACTCGATCATCGCTCGAATGGACTCTCCATTTATTATAAACGTGGAAATGCGGACGTGGAAGAGGAAATGATAAGAGTTACGGTGATAAATGAGGGAGAAACGAATCCAGATGACACTCTTCGCTCTTCGAAATCTTCTGAATCCGTGTGCACCACTGAGAAATCATCTTCCTCAGCAGCATCTTCTGGAAAATCGGATAAAAAGAAAAAGAAAAAGAAGGAGAAGAAGAAGGCGTCAAGAACTTCAAAAGTCCGCCCAACTTCTTATGCAAAACGGTATAAAGCACGCCAGAGAGGACCCCTTCATTTTGATTCTCTTGATCAGGAAACGATGAGAGTTTTGGATGATTTGAAGCTGTTGAATAGTAGAATTCGAATGAGATTCCATATTGGACCATCCCCTTCTCACACTGAAAACATGGAGAAGTTGAATAAGAATAAACAGAAAAACTTGAGGTGAGTGGGCTGGTTAGTTTACACGACTTCACGTTAAAACTGATTCATACATAATTTTCTTAAACTTGCTTTGATACGCGCTGTGGTGCATGTGCTAGAAATAGCTGTCAATGGCTATAGCGCACCAAATATGATCTTCCAGAACCCCATCCACCTCCTCTCGAGTCACCTCCAACTCTTCCAACTCCTCTTCGTGCTCTTCTTCCACTGTTTCTTGTGACTCTCCACCACACACGGCTAGAATCATCTCCCAAACGAACTCCACCTCCTCTTCTCCAGTCCGCACTGCTCAAGCATTCGATTATTGTGGACGGTGAGCATATTTCAAGGGAATCCATTATAATCTTTTGATTTCAGACCACTCAAACCTCAACTCGATAACACTCCATTCCCAAATGCTATCTCAACGAATACTCGTAAAGAAGCCAATGAATTTTTTGATAGAAAGAAAAAGAAAAGGGAGATGAAACCTGTGAAATCGAACACTTCCACAAAATCTTCTGACTCCTCCTCCTCGAAGTTCATCAAACCTCCAGTTCCTCCAGTGGAAAAGTCTTCTGGAGCTTCTACTTCTTCTTCATCTGTTTCTTCTATCAAAAAGAAGAAAGAAACTCCGACAACTTCTAAAATTCTGAACCTTTTCAAGGCTACCAATCCACCATCCGAAACGTCTTCTTCTTCTGGAACTCCACCTGTCAAATTGACACGTGTCAGTTCGGATAGCAAATTCCCGGGTGCCCGTTCTCCAGCGACTCGTCGAAAAGTTCGATTATTGCTCAAGGAATGTGCTCGGAAGAAAAGAGAAATTGAGAAAGAATTGGCAGAAATGAATATGAATGAGGAGAAGAATAATGTGGCAACGGTACTGAAAGCGATGGTTCGAGAGAAGAATAAAAAGAAGGAAGAGATGAAGAAAACCGAATCGAATCATTCCAGTTTGAGAACCATCTACTCGAACAGGTAACACTTTTCTAAAAGTCTTTCTACAGTAACCTGATAATTTTCCAGTGAAATGACAATTGGATGCAATTCTTGTTGTAGTTGTGTTGAGTGTATCACCACTTGTGATAGGAATCATGTGAAGAAAGAAGTCAGAGAGAAGACAGCAAAGAAGGAGAAGTCGACGATCGAAAGTCAGAAGACAAATGAGAAATCCAGTAAAAGCACCAAGTCGAGCAAGAAAAGTAAGAAGAGCAGGAAGAGTGTGATGAAGAGAATCAGAAGATCGAAGAAGAGAAGAGCCAAGGTAAGAATCCTTGTTAGAAACCAGAAAAAAGATTTTGGTGGCGGCAGGAATTGAACCTGTTTTCGAAAATTTCAAAATCAATAGCACTAACCACTAGGCCACATGTTCAAAATTAATATTAGATGAGAAGGACGTATTAGATCGTCTCGCAATCAATCTAGGGATAGCAGCGGCAGAATAACACGAAAAAGCCACTTTGAACCTATGAGTTTTCCAGAAGTACGCTCGTAGCACCTCTTCTTCTTCCATGGTTTCCACTACCACCACTGAATCCATTGATGCTTCCAGTAAATCGAACAAGCAGAAGAAGGTCACCTAAACCTCCATCCATAAGATCCATAAGAGTGCATTTTTGTCAATACGCGGTCCTGTTTTTTGTAGAATGAAGTATTCGAACCGCCGTTTAATGTAACCGTTTATTCGTGAGAAGATGTTTTTGATTATTTTCCTGATAACACAAAAAATAATCGATCGATATGTTTCGGAATCTATGTACAAATAGATTTTTGATTAAAAACTCAATTCAAATATCCTTGGATACTGTAACCATTATCACTCCGACAAGGGTGAATGCATAGGCGATACCGAGAAGAATCATGTTTCGTTTGCCCTGAACTCGTTTCTATTTGATATTATCATAATCGCTTTGAACCCGTTACCGTAATCTCCTTAAAATACAAAACACTCCATGCACTGACAATCAATCCAGGTGCAAATGAGCATATTGGATAGGAAATCGTTTGGGATAGTTTCTCGTTTCCAATGAAGAAACCGCCCATTCCAACTGCAAAGAGGAGACCGGCGAGAAGGGAGGGAAGTACCAAATATGGAGGAAGTGAGGGGGAGTTCTTTCTGCAAAAAAGTTCTAGAAAAATCGTGACGAGACCCAAATTTCTTACTTGACTCCAGAATACACTGCCAAAACCAACGTCGACGTTGGCATGATTCCTAAGAAGAACGAGAAAAGGTATGGAAGACCTTCAGTTGGTGCTCCCGGATACAGATCTGGACGATTCTGAATAAAAGTGACTGGAGTACACATGGATCCATAGAAGAGACCACTGAAGATAGCAGCTAGGAAGCACCTGAAATTCTAAGATTGATGAATCCAAAAACTGGAAAATGATGACTTACACAACTCGAATGACTGAAGATACATGATGTGGATGTTGAATGATGTCTTGTTCTTCTGAAGAAGCCATCTGAATCATCAAAATATTGGTTTCGAAGTTGGGCAATCTCCCAAAACTAACACTTTTCACTGATGGAATCTCTCCTCCTGATGCGAATTTCTCTGTGTTTTTTGGTTTGTAAACTTTTGTTTTGATGAATAGGAAGAACGAACTTCTGAAAATAGATGTCATTTTGATCTCACAGAAAACAATGAAAACTCACCCAATAACCAGAACAATCACTCCAAAATAATTCAGAATCACTGAACTTGGAACTCCTTTCGGTACTCCAAAAAGCCCGTATCTCGATGTTGCCCATCCGGTTAAACAAGATACAGTACTCCAAATTAGAATAGGAACTGCCAAGCCAAGACGATTCATGATCAGAAATGCAAAGGCATTAGCTGAATTCTTTTTGTTGATGATTAGGTTTGAAAAGAAACTTACCAATACACCAAAGAGCTCCTCCAAGCATTGCTAATGGATAGACTGGTGGGAATCCAAGAAGAGCATGGATTGCAAGACTCGTGATGAATCCACCGAGACTCATGAAGAATTGAACCATGAAACCTTTAAAAATGTTTGTGTTAAAATGGTTGGTACCTCTGGCAAATTATCCAAAACACAATCGAGATCGGCTCTAGGTTCAAGACCTACAATAGATACACACTATCAAATTTTCAGAATACAGTTTCATTTGTGTTACGTGTTACACCTTCCTTCTAAAGCAGGAGTGTGCGAAAAATTTTTCGGTTTTTTTCGGTACTTTTTCGATAAATTTTGCGGCGAAAAATTTTTCGGACCGTTTCCGAAAAAACCGAACACAAAGTTGATTTTGTAAAATAAGGGCTTTGAACTGAGAACAGAAAAAATTACTGGTAATTTTCGATTGCTTTGATACATTTCAGTGTTTTTATATACAATTTTTGACTTCAAAACTCTTTGAAAATTTATTAAACTAAAAAAAACCAATCTAAGATGATGTTCGATAAATGAACAATTTGGTTATGGTATCTATTTAGTTATTTCTCTGGCTTGTTTGTCATCAATCGAATAATCGACAAAGAATTGTTGTCGAAACTCGATTTTCAGTAAACACCAACTAGAAAAAGCAGTTTCTGAGTATTCCAGTACTTTTTTCGATTTTTTTTCGGTTTTTTTCGAAAATTTTTCGGAACTTTTTTTTCGCACAGCCCTGTTCTAAAGTAACATACCCTAAATACTCTAATAGAGTTGCCCCGGTATCATCTATTTGGAGCATAATATCTTGGTTCCCAGATGAGATCGTAAAAAGTTGTCAACTGCCGAATTATATAAAATTCTTTAAGAACAAGTTTTTAGTTGACAAACTTATTGTACCTTGACTAGGTACTGAGATATGACGTCCCAAACACGCGGCACAAGGTTCTAATCCAAAAAAACACTCACCATCACTCGACGGAAACTTTTTAATCGGCGCAAAAACGGATCCAAGAGTGAAACTAGCCGTTACACATGCCAGTATTCCGACAATCATTTTCTCTTGTGATGAAAAGAACTGAAACTAAAGTTGGTTTTATAGAAGAATTCAAACGAAGGCGGAGAGTATTTCCAGTTCAAATGGTTTAACAATTCGAGAGGACAATATTTGCATAAACCTAGACTACTTCCAGGATTAAAAATGGAGGGAAATGATGGAAAAAGAGGAAGGAACTGTGTCCAGGAAGGATAATTGTGACCAGAAAAACAGTTTGGGGATGTGATTTATAAAGGTAAGAGAAGTACTGTAGAAGGGGGAGGAGAATGTGATGTCATATGGGATCAAAAAGACTGAAAAGGACAGAATCATAGAACATTTCGTTATTTTTCCAGTTGAATCTGATCTACATCTGGAACTAGAAGTATGGTATTGTTTTCTGGATAACTGACAAATCGAAACTATAAATCAAAAATATTTTTTTTTCATTTTTCGATGTGGTCTTGCCCTAATTATTTGTACAGCTTTGCAAAAGTTAGTGTTGGTTGATTTCAAAAAGTTTTGTAACTACAGTATCGCTTTATAAACTTGTTCTACATCTTCTTAACTTTGGACGAAAATGATGACAATCCGAAAAAGATGATAAAGTTAGCGGTTACAAAGATTGTTTTGATCTTCGAATTTGGTTTGTTGAGTGATAAGAGTACGGTATGGAGGATTGGAGATCAATTTGTTACTTTGAGTTCAATTTCTGACTGTTCCTTAGTTAATTAACCAGATCCTTGCAATGTACCATCAATACCTTCTGTCTGTGTGCGTGTTTGTCTATTATTTCACAGTTTCGGCGTGGTTGATATCAGACCAATTCCCATGAAGATTAGACACATCGATGGAGACTTTCTCAAAGATCATGCCTGTTTTTTTTCCTGATTTTAGGTATTGCTGTTCTACTTCCGCAGTACTGAAACGAGGGACGCACAGAGTGGAACCAGGGAGTTCACGGCTTCTATTTTCGAAATCTGAATTGTCGTGAAGAATGATGTCTTATCTGCAAACACCGTAGCTGAAACTTCACGTCAGAATGCACAGATTTCTCCTGTACAATCCCACCGAAACGTTCTTGCCTCTCTATCATGAAGACTTAATTCCTCCAACTTATTTCATTTTTCAGACATCTTCGTTCCTTTTGTTTTGATCTTATTGATCTCCTGTTACAGTGTCTTCTCCAATTTTTCTTCCCAACGAACTGTCAGAGAACAATTCATATATCGATCAATTTTGTCTACTGATTACAAATGGATTATGCTAATTTTACTGTCAAACTCTGCAAATTTTCTGACCACAATGTTCAGGTTTAGTCTTTCCCATTGAACTTTCGACGTATATTGAATTTTTGAAAATCAGAGAGACAATTACTCATGGGTTCATCGGAACGGATCACTTGTTGTTTTGTTCTATTTTAATTCAAAACCAGCTGACAGAGTGAGTATCCTGTCTGACAGATATTGTACTATATAGAACGGGAATACAGATCAAATGGTTTATAAATATCAGGGTGCAGTTTCAAGACATAATAACTAATTACAATCAAATGCATTCATTTTCTCAACAAAAAAATAATGAAAAATAAGTTATTATAATTTTTGTTCATAGTGGAATACTTGCAAGTGTGAATAGAGGTATCAGTGCCGATTTGAATTGTGCCAATATGCCACTATTGGTTCCAATGAAAATGCATCCACAACCATTGAAAAGGAAGATTGTGATGATGAATGGACCAGCGAAATACGTTCAAAGAACCTATGCAGCTCCAATCATTACATCCAATCAATACCAGAAAGTGAATCCGATGCAACAACATTTCCAACAGAAAGTCCAGTATATGACAATGGAGAGACCGGTTAAGTATGAAGTGGTGAGTTCAAATTGATTTGTTTGTTTTCATTTCAATTAACTGTATTTTCAGATGACTGATTACATCAAAGTCGAGGAAGAGTCAACTCTCCGTCTTCCGAATTCTTTCACCACTTCGGCTCCACGTCTTCAAACACAACTGAATGTCTCTTCTCGTTCCGTTCGCCCAATCACCGTTCAATATCCACCAAACAAAAAACTCAAGAATCAAATGCTCTAAAGTTGTTCCTCATTTTAATAATCTGTTTCCCTTTCCCTCTCTAATTGTCTCGGTCCATAACAGACCCGGTAATTCAAACCATTTATCACACTGTAGTCTCTTGTTTTCTCCTTCCCTCCCTTCCTAATTAGAGTTGACCTCTGTGCCCCTTCCTTTCCATTCTTTTTAATCTGTATTTATCAAAACAAAAAGAATATATGTAACTTATCGCCTAGTTATCTTTTCCCTTTCCCAAATAATTCTATTGCCTGCTTGTCCTTTCCCAAAATAGTCGTCGCCCATCTGAGATATCCCATTGAAAAAGTCTAATCATTCAATCCTGTCATCCTCTTCAAATATATATAATTTGTCGAAATTACTCCAATACTCCTGAATTTTCCATGTTTACCCGGGTTTTGCATTTTCCTTTTTTTCCCATTTTCCGGAGTTCTTTTCCAATTTTTTTTTGATTGTTGAGTTTTACCCCATTTTTCTTGTTTTCATTTCCTTTCTTCTATCCTTTTTCCTCTGTTATCCTCCCAAAATAATCAAACAGAATCCAATCACTTTCCCCTTCAGAGCCTCCCTTCCCCCACTCAAACCATTTTCCCCTAAAGTATTGATAATACAGTACCACACTTCCCCATGTTTAATCTAATCAGTAATAGCGAATAAAGAAAAGCGAAATAAAGTTTTGGCTTTGGTAATTGTTGATGTTCTCAAAATATCTAGGGTCTCACATCTAACAAAGCTGTAACATTCAACTTTTTTTGAGGAAATTCTCCTAGTACATTGAAGAACTACTCATATCGAACTAATTTAGGAACTGGAAATGATTAATAACAGCTTATCGGAATCAAAAAACGCTAGATGAGGAGCTGCACGGACGAGGAACAGAAATGGAGAATTCATAAGATTTCTCACGAATATTTGGAACAGTTTCGAATTTTAATTCCAAAAAAATTAAAATTTTAAAAAATTACCGTGACCCTATCGCGTTATTTATTTAATTTCAAAAATACAAAACTTCCGTATTTCCCCCATTGACCCTCACCCCAGTAACCTCTTATCTCGAAAGGTCATCTCCCTCTGAATTGCATATAAAGTCTGGAGTCTCTCACTGAAAATCAGTTCAACAACATGAAGTCGCCTTGTTTACGCAATGTCAAGGGACGATTCCAACCGAAGTTGAATCCGATTGTTGAACGCTCCCGTTCCCGCTCCCGCTCGTCATCTCGTGAAAGCCGTCGTCGTGGACGCAGCTCCACTCGGGAGAGTAGTGCCGTCTCTCTTTACACTGCCAGGTCTCCAAGGTAAGATTCTTCAGAATCCATAGAAGTTCCAGAATTTTCCATTTTTTCAGCGCCTCCTCCCAACGCTCTTCCTCCCGTCGTTCGGTGATGAGAAGTTCCCGCAGCACATCGAGCCGTCGCTCCTCTTCCCGTGGATCCGTCTACGGAAAAACTGGAAGATCTCGCTCTTCACATCGCTCCAGTCGCTCCAGAAGTGCCTCGAGAAGTGCCACTCGCTCTTCATCATCCCGTTCTCGCTCCAGCTCTCGTTCTCGTCGTTCTGCTTCCCAGAAGAAGAAGGTGGTTTGTAGAGGACGTGCGGCAAGAAGTACCAAGTCAACCAAGTCTCTGAAGACTAGCCGTAGCCGTAGCCGTAGCCGTAGTCAGGGACCATCGGAAAAGAAGAGCAGAGCTCCAGTGGTTCGTAGCACTCGTAGAAGAGCCTAGACAATGAAACAAAAACACCTAAGTAAAGATTTATTGATTGATTTTGATAAATTATTTGTATATATTAGCCTGGTTTTGAACTAAAATAGAACAAAACAACACGTGATCCGTTCCGATGAACCCAAAATTAGCATAATCCATTTGCATTCAGTAGACAAAACTGATCGATATATGAATTGTTCTCTGACAGTTCGTTGGGAAGAAAAATAAGAGAAGACACTATTTTAGTTCATAGTGAAATATTTTATTACGAATAGAGGTATCAGTTTTGCTGATAAGGAGATCGGTCCTTTTCCGGAACCCAAACTCTGAATTTCAATACTTTGTTGTCGAGAGCGAGGGTTGCAATCATTCCGTCGTCTCTATGGATATCGAACAACCTGTTGTAAGAACAGGATCATATCTGATACAATACGTATTTCTGGTTTTGGTCAACTTCTAAACTTATGGATAATCTTCTAGGTTCCTAGTTTCATCATATTCCTTTACATCGAGTCCATTGAGAATGGTATTCAAATGCTTCTCATCTTCATACCACTTCTCTTCATACAAATCGTAATTCATTGCCATAAATATGTACTGAAAATCTTCTGCCCAATTAAACAGAAAAAAGGTACAGATGGAGTTGGGTAATCAAAAAAAGAATACCTTAAAGGCACAGTGTGGCCTTTGCCAAAAAAGAAGTGTCGAATCTTTTTAACCTTCTAAAAATCATGATAAGATTTTCGGGAATATCGTGTGTGCCTTTAAGGTAATCAAAGAGTTTGCTAAATGCACAGGGAAACAATAACCCCAATTCGTTTGCTCTCATGCTTCAATTACCACTATCTCAATGAAAACATCTCTTCGATTCTTGTTCCAAACACAAATCAAACTATAAAATTCAGAATTTATTGATACAAAAAAAGAGAATCACGATTGATTATTGTTACGGAAAGAACGACGATAAGTGGATGCGAATTTAGTGACAGATTCCTCCGAAATCAATTTATTCGAGACACCGAAATCCAGAAGAACTTTCCAAATGAGCATGTATTGTTGAAGAGTTTGAACAGAAGTGGCACGACCAGTTAGACGGAGATCACTTACGATCTAAAGATTAGATATGAGAATTCGAATAGGAAACAGGCATACATCTCAAGCCCACATATGTTCAACGCAGCGTATCTTGGCTATCTTTGAAAAATTCAAAGTACAGTCAACTAGAGAAGTTTTTACTAAAAAAAGATAGCTCCATAGACAACCGAGATATTCTGCTTTGAAAATGGAAGATCAGATACTGTACAGTCACCCCAGTACTATTTTTTCAGAGCAACAGATCTCGGTGGCCTTTAAAAATTTCAGAATGTAGTCAACTGAACAAATGTACACTAATACAATCTAAATATTTTGTCAGTTGACTACTTTTCAAGAATTCTAACCACAACTGAAATATCTTGCTCTGAACACATAGTTTGGGTGTATCACCACATTTTCGATCCCTTTCAAAACTGACCTGTTTGATATCAGGAAGTTTAAAATGACTATTAATAGATTGCAATGCAATTTCAACGGCCACAAAAGTTCCAGATCTTCCAACACCAGCTGCACAATGAATGATTGGTGGAGTACTTCTTGCTCGAATCTTTCTCAATATCTTCAACATGACTTCTGAAGACCCAGGAACCTGATAATCCGGCCATTCCTTCCATTGAAAATGTGTAATAATTCGAGTTTCGCCTTCAAAATGAAGAGTTAATCGAGTTGTCACCATACTTTTATTGACTGTCGAGTCCTCGTATGTCAGAATGAGTTTATCGAAACGAAGAGAGCAATTGGCGTTTCGAGGGAAGTATTCCACACATTTCTCTCGATTTGTCTCCACAAACTGACACAGCATCACAATTGCAGTCGACTTCTCCTGCCAAACCATTCTCCAGAAATCTGGAATCGTCTCTTTTTTGGGTCCTTGTGTCAGAATATATTCTCGTTTTAGGAATGGACTTCTGATGTAATTCGCATGAATGTATTCTGATGAGTTGGTCGTTTTATTCGTCATGAATGTCAAACGGACACGAGAACTTTCAAGGCAAGGAATGTCTGAAATTATGGGCTACTGTAGGAATAGAGGTAGATCAAAAACTCACTATAATAACGATTTTTCTTGCTATTCACAGCCAGATTGAAGGCGGAGCATTGCTCAGAAGAAGGATCTCCCGGGAGTTGATTGAATTCTTGTTTGAAATCATCCAGAGTCAATTTCTGACTGTTCATTGCAAATTCCTTGAAAAGTTTTCGATATGTTTCACGTTGTTCTTCATCGTCAGCCAGGGAGATTGAGTCTTTTGTCTGGAATAATTCTTTATTTGGCAAATCTTTTGGTAGGGTCTCGCCACGATTGAACATTTTACTGTATCAATTACTTCTGTGTGTCTGGTTGTCTGTCAATCCACAGCTCTGGCGCGGTTGCTATCAGATCAATTTTCATAAAACTTGAACAGATCAATAGAGCTTTTTTCAGAGGTATTGTCGACGCAGAGAAAAAGAGGAGGGCAGATGCAACCAGGGAGGTGTCGGCTGCTGCTTTACCGGTGGGAAAAGCGAGTTGCACCGCGACAAACCAAAGGAGGAACCACTGTTAGAGCTCTACAGTATCCTCTTTGACACATCTCGCGTCTTTAAGGTGAATTTTAAAAGAAACAAACCTCAGAAGAGTTCTCCTCTTGTGATTTATCGCGTCTGGAACTCGGAGAATCAGAGCTTTGTCGTTTTCTCGATGAACTTCTTCTTCCAGTTCTCGGATAATCTGTCTCCGTTTCTCCATCCAATCCAATCAATGATCGATCACTTTTGATCATTTTTGCAGTCATTTTAGCTGCATTTTGATTGTTTCCTTTCGTCAAATCAGTCGATAATGTCTCATTACTGCCACTCAAAGAATTCGATAAACTCCTTCTTGGCAGCTTCTCAAGTTCACTATCCACACGATCACTTCTGAAACAAAACCTTTGTCTGAGGGGCCATGCGCCTTTAAAGCAAATACCTCAAATCTGATTTAATTGGAGTCTTTCTTCTGTCTTCAGAAGATGGAGGAGTCGACGTGGACTTTTGTGGTTTTTTATTCGGTGTGAATGGCATTCGATTCACCACTTTATTCACTATCTTTCCCATTGTTTTTCGTTTATCAGGGGATGCTGGCTTCGGTGGAGGAACTGGAGCTGCCACTACCGGAAGAGCCGGCTTCCGACGATGATTTTGTCTGGAAATTGGATTTCAGTTACCTTAAAGGCATCTGGAGTGGATATGATTGTGAGACGCCATGACAAAGAGATAATGGGATGAAACTAGGGCTTCCATCCGGGCAAAATGAAAACGGCCGCCCGCTGCCTTGCCCGCCCTACGCCCCAACATGTTCGCCCTTTGAAAGGTCAAGGAAAAATTTAATTACGTTGAAAATTTAATTCACATTTTCCCTTTTGATTTTCACGGGTTTGAGAATTTTTTTCCGGAAAATGCACCCTATTAAAATGTCCAAATTAATACATTTCCTGCGTGGCCTCGCAACGGTCGACGGGCGATAGGACGGGCGGGGCGGACGTTTTGCCGCCCAAATGGAAGCCCTAGATGAAACCATGGGAATGCCGGCTGCTTCATTTGGTGGTTTTAGGGTTTTTAGGAAAGGCGAGCGACAGAAAATCACAACGGGACCTTTTCAATTGCATGCGCATTTAAGGCACCCTGTTTGTTTCTGAAAACTCACAACGACTTTTCACTTTTCGAATCGGATTCGCTCTTCGGTGGACGTCGTTGTTTCTGTTGAGATCCTGTAGAAGATGCTACAGATGACGTGGACGAAGGAGCCGATGATCCAGATGAAGTCTTCGAGTTTTTACTGTTACCATCCGTCGACGACTTTGGAGTTTTTGTCACATCTTGCTTTGCTTTCTGAAAAACGGACATGCTCTTCTTTTAGAGGTTATTGAGAACTCACTCTATTGAATCTGTACATAATCCAAAGTTAGAAAACTCGTTGTCCTTTTGGATAGAAAGAAGGTAATGCTTTGTTTTAGTTGGATTTGAATAAATTCCACGTCAAATTGACCAAAAGGATGTTATTGGGGAATTGGGGAATTGGGGAATTGGGGAAAGAAAGGTCACACGAATAAAATAAATAGAAAATGGAGCAAAAAATAATAAGTTTTTGATAAGAGACTCCTAATATTAGACCGAAATCGCTCGAGAAATATTTCACAAACGCTCCGATACACCTTGGCGGTATAGCTAATATTAATCAAGCCTAATTCTTATCATTGCCCCCATTTTGACTGGCTTTTTCTCTTCTTTTTCGTCAACCCAGTCATCTTCAAATGAAAGCTTACAATTTCAGCATCAAATTGGTCGTCCAACCCGTCAAAGTCCATGATCCTGAATCACTGAATTATCTATATAAAAAGCAGATCTATAGAACTTTAAGAAATGTTTTATGAGCATTTTTTGGCAGTACAGTTGTGAAATAGTACTGTAATATCTTCTGAAGATTATAGTGGTGAAACTTTTCCAAAAAAGCCTTCGTTTTCATATTAGGTCAGCTCTCACTCGCCCACACCTGTTGT
Organism: Caenorhabditis brenneri; assembly: GCA_000143925.2. NCBI lineage: Eukaryota > Metazoa > Nematoda > Chromadorea > Rhabditida > Rhabditidae > Caenorhabditis > Caenorhabditis brenneri. The sequence continues at coordinate 260,630 of GL379989.1, forward strand.
CAAGAGGCCCTGTCTTGTCAGCTCTCCAACATGCGAGTTTTGCACAAAACAATCATTTGAAACTATTCTATTTCCTTTCAAACTTCTGAATCATCTCCACTCTATCAGATTGAAAATGCCATTCCACCTACGAGTTTCTAAAAACTCCCCCATAAATCCATTTGTCAAATTAAACACACCCTCAGATCCCCGGAATTCGAAAACTTCCTTACAGTTATTTTTGGACGACCACGCCGGTATATAAAGCGCTTCAGATTTTTCATTTTTCCATTCTGTTCCGGGGGTCTGTCCCACCAACTAAAGGTTCAGACCCACCCATCGTGCCTATTTAAGGTATCTATTTCCAATTTCCAACCCTGAAAAATCATCGGTTGAGAAGTTCTACCCATTCTCTCTCCTAAACACTTTCTCCGTCCATCTCTGCATCGTCGAAATTCATTTCTCTGACCTTGAATACCCATATTCTTGTTGTACATACCTCCCATTTTGACAATATTCTTGTGAAATCAAAGAGAAGGAGGCCGATTCAATGTCAGATAAATAGCGGAAAAATGGGCAAACGACCCCCTTTTAGAGAAGATTGTATCAGAAGAGGGAAAAGGAGAGGAAATTGTATTGCCTCAATTTGGAAATTGAGGTGTACTTTTGATTTGAACTGTGTAGTACTATGCGGTGAAACGGCAGTTTAAACTAAAAATTGTCTGTGTGGGCTGCTTGAATTGATTTTTTTATTGGTTTTGGTTTTTAATTTTCATCAAAGTAGGTAACTCTATTTGAGAATGATGCTGTCCTTCACAAAGATTGCATTTTCTTCACTGATTTTTTTCTTTAGAGTCACCAGAATACAGTGAAATATCCAGAATAGAATATCCAAAAGATCACTGTAGGAGGAAGTTCGCCGGATTATCTTCCAACTAGCTTGGTATTCGACGAATCTTGGCTAAGCAGACTTGTATAATTGTGAGGGTTCACTAAATTTTTTATTCAAGTTGCATCATTTTTGATCAGTTTCTATCACGGTTTTTGTATTTTCTTTTCCAAAAAGCTTTCAGTTACCTTAAAGGCGCAGTATGGATCTTACCTAGAAGAGACAAGTTCGATAATAGCACTATTCAATTTGGAAACGTTGTTTTTGTTCAAGAAAATTAAAGAAATTTTTTTTGATTACGATGATATGGAGATTTAAACCGTCTCCTATTTAAATCCAGGTCTGTCTGGCTGATCACCAAACGCGCTATCAGCTGCGCTACCCGGCCGGAAAAACGCACCGATTCACCTTGTCGGGTGTAAAAAGGTCATCCTAAAACTTTATGTTCCTCCACGATTACATCATCGAAAACTTTTGTGTAGCCTTTCTTCAAATTGGATAATATTTTTGAGTTTTGAATTTCAAAAATCATCTGACATTTTTCAAAAACATTCCTTTGTTTTCAATACAAAAACATATCTTCGTCATCAGAATTTTCTCAGTTCTGAAAAAAACATTGTTTCTCAAATTCACATTTCTGTGATTTCCACGTCATTCTCTACAAAATGTGTTCACTTTCAAAACGAAAGTAAACATTAGAGGAAAAAATGACTAAAACAGAAAAAGTGAAACCACAAAACTAAGCATTTTCTTTTTTTCTGATTTCTAGTCTCCTGGTTTTATTGGGAAGATCTTCGATGGTTTTTCAAAAAACGTTCTCCTATTTCATCATAAAGATTCCTACAAATGAATCATAAAAAGAGCCAAATGTACAAAACCTTTCGTTCCGAATAATGACACTTTCCGAGTGTTTATACTACACTCCATCTTAGTCTATTCATTCCTTATCACCTCATAAACTGTCCATTTCTCTGACCAACTTGTTCATTACGTGGCATTGTGTTCTCTCTTCTTCCAGTGGAAAAGAACTATAAATACAATTTCTGGTTTTGAATATGCACTCTCACTTCTTTTTTTCTTCAAGTGTTTTTGCATTTCTGGAACCACTTTCCAATTTATTTGTTCCTCATAACTTCCAATTCCTTAATTTTCCTTACGTGTTCTTTCTTCAACAATTTTGAAACCATATTCATTCATTGTCAATTTCTCCAGAATGACCGCTGAACAATTCGTCGGACGTTGGAAGCTCATTGAGTCGGAGAACTTTGAGGATTACCTCAAAGAAGTCGGAATCGGATTGATCCTTCGTAAAGCTGCGTGTGCTGCCAAACCAACATTGGAGATTAAAGTGAACGGCAATAGATGGCATGTAAATCAGCTCAGCACTTTCAAGAATACCACATTGGAGTTCACATTGGGAGAGGTTTGTTTTGTTTGGGTCTGTTGAACGGGTAACATATAGAAATTGTACGAAGAAACTTCTCTTTGTTATGTTGCTAAACCCTAGATAGACTGAACTAGGTTACGGAGAGTTTTCAATAAAAAAATGGAAAGCCGGTTCTACCGGTTCTAACCAATTCGTCCCCATCAAATATTTAAAATGAGCACATTTTCTGATATTCCGCTTTTCAAAATTTCAATTTATTCCACCTAAAATGAAAGTAGAACTGAAACTTCAGGAGCTGAAGTTGATTTCCAAAAAAAAGAGGAGCAAGTATTTCAAACTCATCAATTTTTCTGATCTCTGTTCTTATATTCTCTAACTCTCCTTGACTCAATACTAATAATTTTGATAAGAGAAATAGTGGGTCAAAGTGCACAAACACGTGGTAAATAGAGATGTCAACAGAGAAGAAAGAACGGATGAACTTTGTATCGAAACTAGAGGAATGATTGAAAAAATGACAGAGTGTAGCCGATGATAAGGTGTTCTTTAAACCGGTTTTGAGAGGTCATCAAGAAAGTAGTTCTAAAATTAGATTAAATCTAAAAATCCAGTAATCCCCAATCCCAATTTCCAGGAATTCGACGAGACCACTCCAGACGGCCGCCAATTCAAATCGACGATCACAATTCAGGATGGAAAAGTGGTTCATGTTCAGAAGAAGATCAAGGATTCGGATCATGATTCAGTGATCACTCGTTGGTTTGAAGGAGAGAAACTCATCACAACTCTCCAGTCTGGATCTGTGATCTCTCGTCGTGCCTATATTCGTGAATGACTTTTTGATTGACATTCCTTTTTATTTTCAATTCAATAAACTTTTTTTTTGAAAAGAATTGTTTTTGTTTTGGTTGGTGTTTCATTTTGAAAAACAGGTCAGACAAACTTGAATACTTACTTTTTTCACTCTTTTTTTTTGTTTGTCTCTGTTGAAAAATATGTGTTGGTCATACCATTTTGGCCGGGTTTATAAGGCATGGCACTGTTTCGTTTTATTGACAGTGTCAGTTTTTTTAGAACGTAATTTTGTGATTTCTAACCTAGGTTTTGTGACCTGAAAATGTAATTCTAGGCAGGAGTTTTGAGCACAGTCCTTATTTCTCTTTTGAGAAAGCAAGAAATTTAATGTCCAGCTAACTTCTAAATTTCGAAATTTCAAAGACCAAGCACCTCTTTTCTTCCCAAAAAAAAATTTCAAAAAACAAATAATCGCAGTCTACAAATCACAAAAACCGGTTCGTTTACTTTTCCTCCCCACATCAGACCATACCACAAATATCTAACACACTCTTCATGGCTATTTTTTTTAGTTTTTCTTTGATTTGAGCACGCTGTGAAGTGCATTTAAAAAGTCTCACTTTATCGAAGCTGCGTGAAGGTCTTAGAACAAATTCACTGTACCTTTATCTGTATATTTGTTAGTATTTTTTGAAACGAAACACGGTTCTTTTGGTGCAAAACATAATGCGCCTTCAAGGTAAATGGGAGCTTCATATGAATTTGATTTGAATATCCTGCTTTCTAGTTGTTGTTCTATTTTAAGAAGTTTATCAAATTTTTTTGATTCCGAATAGAATTTGTTCTGAAGAATCTCGATAGAGATCCTTTTTAGTTTTGGTCGGTTTGAACACGGCCCATTTCCTTCTCAAAACCACTCTTCGCCTTCCAAATCGTTCGTATTTTTCAATCTTTGGTCACTCAGAATAACATATTCTCATACATTCAAAAGTCGCACCTCCCTTCCCTCCCTCCGTTCCCATAACAAAAATGTGTTGTTCGTCTTGTGTCTGTTTATTTTTGATTTTCCATTTTTGAAAAAAAGAATACATCTCTTTTTCTAAATTACTATGCCTCTTTATTGAAGGTTTTTCCGAATCGAACGGACTTTGTACCCTTATGATGTAGCAACGCATCAAAAATGAATCATTTTCTAGAAAAAAAACCATTAGAAAAATTGGAAAATACCCGAGAACTTGTAGAGAGAAGAGAGACGAAAAGAAACCACTAGGCTCCGCCCCCTTTTCCGTTATCTTTCCGTTTTATCAGGCCACCAAAAAGAAGACGGCAAATCGTTCTGGCATTGCCATTCCACTTTTTCTTCTCTTTCTAGAAATCTTTTTCTCAATTCAATTCAATTATTTGCAGAACCAAGTTTCGTTCACCATGACTGAGGAATTCGTCGGCCGTTGGAAGCTCGTCCACTCCGAGAACTTCGAAGAGTACATGAAGGAAGTTGGAGTTGGATTGATCACTCGTAAGGCTGCTGCCAACTTGAAACCAACTTTGGAGATTAAACACGAGGGTGATACCTGGCACTCAAACCAATACTCTACCTTCAAGAACACCACTCTCACCTACACTTTGGGAAAGGTAAGGGGAATTATGGAAGGGCAAGAATCAGATTTTGGAATGAGAGTTTCTGAAAAGAATCTCTCGATTTTTGATGATGGGTTTCTCAGTTTGACCGGTGAACAGCGCTATCAGTTGCGCTACGCGCGCAAAAAGACAATACTTGTCTTTGAGACTTGGCTGCTCATTTAACGAGAGTGCCCAGGAAGAAAATTTTGATCATTTTCAAGCAAAATTTTCAGAACATTTCCCAATATAAACAGGTGATAACCAACTAAAAGTTTCTATAATTTCGAAACCATAAATCAGTGATTAACGACCAAAAGAGAAATATGAATAAACAAATGAGGTTTACAGAGAAATCGGAGAAATGTGTTTTCAGAGAATCATGGAGAAAAATATCTTATTTCTTTAGAGTGATACCTAATTAGGAATCTTGAGAATGTAGAAGGGGAAATTTTTTTTTTTATGGAGGCTAACGCGGGGATGGGTAATCGTACATTGCCCAGTCAGTACTGTATGTTCACAGCAGCATATCTCTATTATCTTTTGAGATATCAAAAAGTTGCCAACTGAAGAACTGTTCACCAATACAATCTAAACATTTTGTCAGTTGAAAACTTTTTGATAAACTCTAAAGACAACCGAGATATGCTGTTCTGAACATTACTGAATTTACGATGCGTAGAGCTTCCTGTCGCGTAGCGCATTGTTTGGTGATCTGGCATAGGGGATTAAAGACCACCACCGATATTTAGAATCAGCAATTCACAAAAATTGTCCATTTCCACTTCTGTTTAACCCCCAAAAAAGTTACCACTTACCTATCATTTTTTTTCCAGGAATTCGACGAGACCACCCCAGACGGTCGCACCGTCCAATCCGTCGTCAACTTCGAGAATGGAAAGTTCGTCCACACCCAGAAGAAGGACGGAAAGGTTGAGTCAGTCATCACTCGTTGGCTCGAGGGAGACAAGCTCATCACTACTCTCCAGGCTGGATCTGTCACTTCTCGTCGCGAGTACACCCGCGAATAAATTCATTTGAAACGAGCTTTTTCTTTTTTAAAATCTGATTTCGATTAATATTTTAATATCCTTAATAAAGTAACATAAAAGTATGACTCGTGAAAAGATTCATTGAATTAGTTTGGCAACTTTAAACAAGATTACAATGAAAACAATTGATTAAACAGATTACGTAATATGTGCATGTGTCAAATCACAATGCAAAAGTCTTCCGAATGTACTTCCGATTATCATCTGTTCATCCGTATAAACAATCGCAGAACTCGCCGAAATCGTAGCTCCGTCATTGGCGTACGGTTCAGTTGTCACCCAAGATTTTCCTTCTTCCTGAAGAAAAAGATTTTGTGATTTTTGGTTTTTCGACGTTTTTAGAGAGAAAAGCTGAATAGTTTTAGAGTAAAAGATAAGGAAAACGTGGAAATTGAGGAGCAGAGAGGAGAAGATAAGAAAATAGGTGTTGACAAGAAGAAATATGAATGTTTACGAGGACAAAGTGTCAAGAATAATACATTTGACAGGTTTTACGACCGAAAATAGTTGCATAATTGCATAATTTACTGATAATATGCCATGTTGTTTGGTTGAAAATTAATTTTCAATGTATAGAAGGTTCGGAAAGAATTATTTTTATGGGTTTTTCTCAGTAATTTCGATTGAGAAAGTTATTACTTATTTTGGCAGATACGCAGGTCAGTAAAATGGGTTTTCTTACATCCAAAAAATGGCTGATTCATCTTAAAGGCGCATCATGGGTCTCTACCACGAAGAAGCGGTTACTGTAAGGAGTATATTCTTAAAAAACGTACGAACTATGACTTTTCCACGGTCTGGCTAGGTGTCCCCTTTTGACGCGAATTCAGAAGATTCGCTTTGCTTGAAGTTTTTTGAAGATTATTTTATTTTCAAAATACACTTTTCCGTGTTTATCTGGTCAATAGTAGTGCAGAAAGTGAAGAAAAGTAACTGAAATTGACTGAACAATTGACGAAATGAGCTCAATCACACGTAAAAAACAGTTTGGGAATTAGAAAAAGTATTTTTAAAAAATTAAAACGGGTGTTCTATCAGAATGAGATTGAAAAATCCTATCTGCCTTCTTTGCACTGTTCATTCCACCGAAAAGCCTTATTTTTGCACAGATTTTCAAAAAATACAGTACTCCCTTCAATCGTGGTAAGACCTTTCCAAAAAACACGTGCGTGCGCCTTTAAGGTTAACTGAACACCCATCTTGTTCTAGACCCAATTTCTAAATAAACCAACGAAACAAGTCCATCAAGTACTCTGTCTGAAGATAGACTGAACTAGAAGTGACCACAAAAACAAATCACTTGAGAACTTCCTGCTATATAAAATGTTTCAGAACTCTAGCCACATCAATTTGAACTGAAATGTTTTACTTCCTAATTTTTCTATTCCTGTTATTTACTACTATCCAATCCGTCCAACTATTTCCCTACATTTATGCTGGGGTGGCTCCAGTTCCAGATGAACGACTTCCCTATTATTATCCGATTGCCGGTTGATTCTTCTTTACAAATAAGCTTTGTTTTGAAAAAGATACTGACCTGTATCCGAATCCTCAAAATCTGACTCGACGAATGAACCTTATTCCTGTCTACATGTGTATAATGCCATGCAGTTTCATGTAGAACTGGATGAGCGGCAATCCATAAATCTCCAGATTTCGATTCGACAAATAATCCAATTGGAGATGTGAGCAACATCATTTCATACATTACTTCCAAAGACATGTCTTTTTCGACTTTATAAGCAAAGAGGGACTGAAAAATTGGGTGTCTAGAAGTGGAAGACTCATCAAAAACTCACCTCTCTAATTAATGATCCAACATAAAGAATCTTTCGTTTCGAGTCATACCCCAATCCAGTTGGAGCATTTACACTTGGAGCAGCTATGGCAAGTTTAGTTCCATCATAATAATAGACAACTCCTTGTCCAGTCTGCAATGCAAACTCAATGACTTGTGCCCATCCTCTCCCGAATGCTGCCATATTTGTGAAGAAGATTCGATCTGGTCCCACTACTGCAACATCCTGTAGACTTGTAAATGAAGAATCACATATTGATTTTCTATAGTTCAATTTTTGATTGTCCACTTGGAAGAAATGAATGCATTGATGATCTGGATGAGCATTCACAACATACAAAAGGACACGCCCATTGGATGATGAATAAGAATCGATTCCAGTTGGAATGAACATATTCTGATATTCATATCCATTCCAATTAATTTGCATCTCTATCAAATCATAAATTTCTTGTTGACTCCGCCCATCCGTCCTATTTGTATTATAGAAGGCGATTCCAGTATTTGTCGTCAGATTATGTGCTTTACCGTATCCCAGTGTCACATACACTCGTTTCTGTGATTCCACATACGCTAATCCGGATGTTCCTTTGACTGAAAATCTCTTATTTCTAATGATAAGGTATTCAAGTGCTTACACTTCTCTGTTAAAACTCTACAAGGTCCAGGAGTGTGATTATAGATCCGTTTGTTCAAGTCTAATACTATTCTGAAATGAAGGGGAGGGATTACAAAATGAAGAATGAGTCTGCACTTACAATACTCTCAAAACAAAACAGGAAACCATTGCGAATAATACCCAGAAGACGAATCGATGCATGAAGTGAAGGAAGGAGTTTTGAGCCCCCATTGTACTGGAATATGGAGGTTTTTGAGGTGGTGAACAAAGAAGAATGTAATGAAGACTTCGAAACAATCACAATTAGCAGAATGGTCAGAAGTTTTGGATGATTGAAGTTTTACAAATAATTGAGCAAATGAAATAAAAACATTTTCAGGATTCAGGATAAAATCGGATATCATTCATGATTAACTATTAGGAAAATACAACAGGTTGAACCGCGCCCTATTGTGACTCTCCTCGTTGTGTATGCTATTTCGCTTTCTCTGACGGTCAGAGAAAAAGAAATAGCGCTTGGAACGAGGAGGGTCGCAATGGGGCGCCCTTTTTTGATTAGAAGTTGTATTTTCCTAATACCTAGTCGTATTACCGTCAAAGGTGATCGAACAGGAGTTTGAATAATTGAAAAAATAAACTATCAGACTTGCATGTTCGAATGGTTAGAGTTCATGGAAGTTAGAAATTTGAAAGCGGCAGAACAGTAATGTTACGTTTCGCTGAAAGAAGACGTTGAAGGTTTTTTATCCTACGTTCCTTTTCAAGCACAAGTCGTTCTGGAATAATTTTGGAAGCGAACACGCAACATGAATTAGTTTAGGAGCATCTAATGCTATATCAATTTCAACTGAATTCCTAATTCTTCTTCCTGTATTGACCAAAATTCAATTTTCGATGTTCCGGTGAAATTTGGAAAGCTCATTTTGAGCGACAAGGTTACGGTAGTTCCAAAAAAGGATTCATATTCATCTTTTCTGAGGTTTTGATTAGAATTATCCCACTTGAAAAAAGGAAATGGACCCGCTGATTTCTTTACTTTGAATTTTATTTCTGATCCCTTACACGTTTTCAGTTAATCCTATCATTGAAAAGTACAAATTCAAAAAATAGAATTTCAGAAGATCAGGAACATGATAAACGAACTGTTCTTTGCTCTGGCTCCCGATTAGAATGGAAATTTGAAAAAATTCTCCAATTACTCTCGTTTTAATTGAAACAGACTGAGATGTACAAACAACCAAACAGAAATAAGGGAATGCATCTCAAGTGAAAACAAACAGCTTTCCATTTCGAGAAAAGAAAAAGCGAAAAGTGTGGGACAGTGGGACCCTTTTCCTTAGAAACAGGACCCTCTGGCAGATGGCCAGTGGGAAGGCTTTCGACGAGAGAGTATGAGAATAAGAGACAATCAGACACAGAGACACATTTAGTTGAATGAAATGAGCTTTCTTTCTTTCCTTCCGCTCTCTTTCTGACCCCTGCGTTCTTTCTTCTTTTCTTCGACAAGCAGCAGCCCTTCTGGTCCAATACTCGCGCATTTTTAATGGTTTTATTCTGGAGGTTTTCGAGAAAACGATGACTGACAGCAGAAGCTAAATACTAGAGTGACGTGCCGGCATGAAAACCGGCAACTTTTACCGTTTTACCGAGCTCGGTAATGCCGGTAATTACCGCCGGTAACCGGTAACCGGCGGAAAAATTTTACCGGTTGCTGCCGGCAAGTGCCGGTAAAATACCGGCATGGCTTTTTTTACCGGTCCCGGGTAATTTTCCGGCATGATTTGCCGGTTTGGTACGCACATTGTGTTTTGAGTTGACAGCTGACAAGTGATGGTTCGGGCCCCAGGGATGGTATTTGAAAAAAGGAAAATACTACAGAAAACTAGGAGGGGGTAAAAGAAACGAAAGAGTACACTGCACCTAAATAGTGTAGAGAAACCAGATAGCTCAGATTAGCTATAGAGGTCGAGGAGCGATAGAGTACAATATAATCGAAAAAAAAGTCCTGGGTTTTGGTGGAGAAAAAAAATACTGGCAATCTGCTCCAATGAACAAATAGAGTAATCACGTTCAATTATATAAT